>NW_023395865.1:1035000-1040000 GCF_014083535.2 Vespa mandarinia | reverse complement strand
CTATCTATCTATCTATCTCTTTCTATCACAGTTAATGCCGTAGGAGAATATAAGGGTGGTTTTCCAAGCTAGGGCTATGTAGTAGTTGGTAAAAGGAAAAGAGTGGGGTGTAGGGATGTAGGTAGTGAGAAGTGAGGGGAGATGGTTAGGGAGAGTGGTTCACGTGACCGAGCATTCGACCAATAGCGTCTCCTGCATGACGTCACGCCGACAACTCCTCAGTGGTTCTCAAACCTATTTTCAAATCCCGATTTTATACGCGCGCACACACACACACACATGTTTATATGTATACATACGTACGTTTATATATATATATATGATCTATATATTGTGATATATTTAATAGTACTTTTGTTGATAGGACTAACAGTTCTCATTTTTATCCCTTTTCTTTCTCCTTTGTTCTATATATTTTTTTTCTCTTCGAGAAAATGTACTAACCTCCCATCCCCTCATTCATCCCCATACACCTCCTCATCATCCCATCTCTTGGATGATCTAGAAACATTGTCTAGAAACTCGTCGATCCTTCGAATTCTTTCAATGCGCATTATGTGGCTCTCTCATGTATCCTCTAGCTGAAGGGGTGGGTGGTGGATTAACGAAAAGAAAAAAAAAGAAAAAAAAAAGAAAGAAAAAAAGAAAAGAATAGGAAGAAAAAGAAAGAAAAAAAAAATAAAGAAGGAAAAAGGAAAAAGGGAAAAGAGGGAGGAAGGAGGTGATCGTCGAGATTCGTCGATGTCGTGAAAGGAGCTGCGAACAAAGCGGCACACAGCAGACGATGCCATTGTCTTTTCTTCATTGAAGCTTTTCGAAATATTGGAAGAGTCTATGATCATGGCTGAAGTCGGTAGGAGGGAAAGATGTTCTCTGGAAAAAGAGTAGAAAGGTGGGCGATAAGGGGGCACGGCTGGGGGAGGAGGGGGGGCCTAGGGTGCGAAGAGTAGGGGGATATTCTCTCGGAACGTGACTCTTTGTGAGAAAGGAATAAACGTCTTTTTCTTTTTTGCGAGGGGTGGGCCAGGCTAGGGTGGGCTAACCTGGGGTGGGCTAAGGTGGGGTGGGCTAGGCTGGGTTGGATGGGCTGTTGAGTGAAATCATTGAAGGCGATGAAAATTGGCGGGTTTTTATTTCTTCTACGTGAGAGAGGGGTAAGATCTGTGGTTGGTGGTAGAAGAGAAGTGATAAGAGGAGGGAATGGTATCCACACGGACGACATTTCTTTTTTTTTTCTTTTTTTCTTTTTCTTTTTTTTTTTTTTTTTTTTTTTTGAGGTTAGGAAAAAATAGTTGAGATAAGAGCTCCTTATCCCTTTCAATTATAATTGAAATAATCGAGAAGAACATCGAAGTAGGATCTTTTGCGAAGAAAGCGAGATAATACGGAAAGATTTCGCGGAAGGTGGGCGGGCGAGGGAGGTGGGACAGGGGAGAGTAGGGTGTAATCTGGCGATCGTTTGAAAAGTTCCTAGATGAAGAGTAATGGTTCTTGTCAGAGATCATTTCAAAACGACAATTATTTTTGCAATCGATCGTATTTTCGTTCGATAAGATAACTCTAACGATATTGCCTCATAATTTTTACTAAACGAAAGAAAAATTTTGCATGATAATAATCTCTAAGAATGGTAGTTATTGATTTTCTTTTTGTTTTTTCCTTTCCTTTTGTCTCCTTTTTTTTTCCTCTTTTATAAAAGTTTTTTTAAATAATTCTTCCTGTTTGCTGTATCGATTAAAAAAGAAATAGAAAAAAGAAATGTTCTAAATCGTTCAACAATTTCAATTGTTAAATTTTTCTGTACACACACACACACACACACACACACACACACAAACAGACAGACAGGTATAAATGTTAATAGAAAAAAAAAAAAAAAAAAAAAAACAGAAGAAAATCAGATTGGTAGAACTAACGATTCGTTTTCGTCAATTTTAATGTTTCAACCTTTATATTCAGCTTATGACCGTATAACAAAATTTGTTCCCTCTCTCTCTCTCTCTCTCTCTCTCTCTCTCTTTCTCTCTCTCTAGCCCACCCTCAAGCCCTTCTCCCCAGCCCCACGTTTTGTAAGGCAATATCGTCTGGCTTTAGTACGCAATACCTCCAACGATTGTGGTCGCATGGTGAATACATTTTTAAAGCACGCATAAAAACTCTCTCCTCTCTCCTCTCTCTCTCTCTTTCTCTCTTTCTCTCTCTGTAGTATTTCGTTTCCTATCCCTCCTCGCGACGGTAACGTCCCTCACCACCACCAACACCATTGCCAGTGTACTTCCATCTCTGTTACTACAACCCATCTACCCAACCTCCTATCAACCAACCAAACCTCTCACCATTCCTACAAACACAGGTAAAAATATATACATATATATGTATATATATATATATATACGTATGTCGAATGTACGTATCTGTACGTAAATCCCAATAAAAACATTTCTGCATTTATATTCCTAAGTATTAACAAAAAAAAAAAAAAATTCCATATCGCCTTACCGATAAAAAACATTTACATACGTACAGAGATAACCACTAACCATTCACCCAGTCATACATCTGCGTTAACTCAACCAATCCAAAAGAAATATTTTTACATTAAACGAACGAATAAATATTAAAATTCTAAAACTATTTCATTTAGCAATTATTAAAAACGATCATTTCGATCGTCGACAAATTTTCATTTATTTCTCTCTCTCTCTCTCTCTCTCTCTCTCTCTCTTTCTCTCTCTTTATCACGCCCGTATAAACATATATAAAAAGAAAAGAGGTTATATTATTTCTCTCTAAAATATATATATATATATATATATATATAATTTTCGTTAAATCCCTGTCAGTTCCAAACAAACAATGAGGGTGGTAACGTTATTCAGCTAATGTCACGCGATGATATTCGTGGAATGATTTGTTGGTCATTAAATGTCGGTAACCGGTGCTAGTGAATCCTCCTGAGTGTCCACTTCGGTATGAATAACGTTACGGACAATGTTACGGTTAGAACGACGATAGGTCGTGCAGTTAACGTCCTTTAGCACTGTCGAGTCCACGGAGTCCAACGATTCTCTGGCAACGCCCTCGTAAATTGTCATTGTTAAGAACTTGTTCTACCATCCATTAGAACAGAATAAACAAATAGAGTTAGTTTTATGTAGTGGACAGTCGAAAACCATTAAAGCCTCCTCGAATATTTCCATTGTTTATGATTTTACGTTGGATTGCTTGGTTGGTTGGTTGGGAGAGTGAGGGGGGGGGGCGGGCGAAGGAAGAAAAAAAAAAAAAAGGAAAGAAACCAAAGCTGGGTAGGGGGAGGGGTGGAGGGAGAGGTGGAAAGAAAAAAAAAAAAAGAAAAAAAAAACGAGAAATCCAAAAGCATAAACGTCATGTTACTTAGGATCTTCTATATTTAAGCCTTGAAAAAAAATTTGGAAAATACTTTGGGACACTTTGTCGGTTCTCCTTTTTTTTTTTTTTTCTTTTCTGATATTTGTTTTTTACTTTCTATACCACATATCAAGATCCGAATTTCTTCTTCTTCTTCTTCTTTTTTTTTTTTGGTCTTTTTTTTTCTTTTCTATCTTCCCGTTTCTCTACACGAAGCCAAGGGCTTATTTTTTTTTTTTTCTTTTTTGCTTTGCATAAATTCATTCCGTACGTCGTTTGGAAGGGTGGTGAGGGATAGGGATGGGGGAGGGGGTAGGGGAGGGAAAGAGAGAGAGAGAGAGAGAAAAAAAGTATTTCGCATAGAATGTCGAATAATGATTTGATTCTTTACGATATTTTTCGTAAACAAATGTCCAACGGCTGAATTTACCCTTACGACGTATCGTAAACAACGGGATCATATATTTGTTTTGGTCATTGCTGGAGAAAAATGTTAGAGAGGAAAGATATGAGCAATTGTAAAGGTAGATTACGTATTTCTTTGTTGCATTTATTTACTTTCTCTCTCTCTCTTTTTTTTCTTTTTTTTGTTTTTTTTTTCTATGCAAAACGATAACAGACAGACGTTAACCAGCCTATCGAATTTTTCAAACAAATGGTGAAAATAATCCGAATTCAAAAAGAAAGAAAGAAGGAAGGAGAAAACCTTACCACACACACACACACACACACACACACACACACTCACACATTTGTATTTCTAATCGTCTCTATCTTGTTATGAAGTTATTTTTTTTCTCAGTTTCTCCCTCTCTCTCTCTCTCTCTCGTGCTTCCTCATCGACCAATTACAGGAATCATCCTGTCAGAAATCTTCGAAATTACGAAATAGAAATTTCGTGAGGCGAGAGTATCGAAGTTGGAAAAGGGAAAGGGATATGGTGGGAAAGAGGAAGGGTCAAAACGTTCGGGACTAACTTAATAAAATTTCAATTTGAAAGGGGAAATTGTGTGTGTCAAGGGAGAAACGACGGACGATGTCTACGTACGATGGCTATGTTACAAACTATAAGTAGAGAGGGTAGAAGAAAGAGAGAAAGAGAAACACTGTTTGTAAGAGAGAGAAAGAGACAGAGAAAGAGAGAAAGACCACACAAACAGACACACACACACCTACATATATATATATATAATAACTATAGAGAAATTGGCCTGGATTCGTCTTAACGCGAAATGTCGATAATTCGCCGATGCCGTTTGGGAAAACTGGGAAAAGAAAATCGAAAATATGATTTAATATATCGGATTAAACTCGACATACCCTTACTTCAATTTGATTTTATCAATATGGTGTTGGTATTGAGGGTGGGAAAAAAAGAAAAAAAAAAAAAAACAAAAAAAGAAAAAAATTACAATCAAAGCAAAAAAAAAAAAACAAAGAGAGACGAATAGAAAAATAAATAAGATAGACAAATTGAATTAAAAAATAGAAAGACACATATATATATATATATACATATATATTAGGTGAACCGAAAAGTAATGTCGCTTTCTTAAATTAAATTTCAAACGAATAAATTTTTAACAAAAATTTTTATTTTTAATCACAATGAA
>NW_023395865.1:1025000-1032500 GCF_014083535.2 Vespa mandarinia | reverse complement strand
CAGATGCGATTTAATATAAATTTTAATTTTCTTCTCATTCAAAAGTTTCGTAAAATCTGATAACTTCAAAATAAACAACAGATCAACATGATAAACAATATTAATAGGGAATTGTGGTGATCTGTAACACGTGTGTGTTTTAATGAAAATCGATCATTATTTTATTCTCTCTCTCTCTCTCTCTCTCTCTCTCTCTCTCGGTAAATTTAAGAAAAATTCGAATACTATAACAAACCATTTCTTTGTGTTAATGATTGAAAATCAGCAGTTTTGTG
This sequence comes from Vespa mandarinia, assembly GCF_014083535.2. Lineage (NCBI taxonomy): Eukaryota > Metazoa > Arthropoda > Insecta > Hymenoptera > Vespidae > Vespa > Vespa mandarinia. The sequence goes on along the minus strand of NW_023395865.1, from coordinate 1,032,225 downwards.
ATGGATGCCAAAGAGAAAACGTAAAGGAGAGGAGGGGACAAGGGGTAAGCGTAAAATTGATGGACGAAACAGGACAATCGAGTATTACAGAATGGGACGCCGGTCCGTGGGCTTCATTAGAGCAAATTGCCAATTAAAAGCTTTTCGGGTTGCCATGGTAACAGATGAGGATGTGACGTACGTGTACATAAATACATATATATATATATATATATATATATATATATATATATATATATAGTTTACTATAGATAGATAAATACTATAGTGTATTATAGTAGTAATACATTATCAAGATAAAAGGACAGATAAGAGTAGATATTACAATATGATATGAAAACTCAATTACTGCGAAAAAGAAAAATAAATAAATAAATAAATAAAAAAAAAGGAAATCATACTTGCGTTCGTTCTTGAAAGATTTAATGCTATGAGACTAGCTAGAAATAGAGAAATGATCGTTCAACGATGACCTCGAAAATTATCTTCACAATGAGAATAATCATCCTGAAAGGATTGTCGTTCGATAGAGAAAAAAAAATTCTTCTAAAAATTTTCCCTGTTTCAGAGGTGGGCCATGGGTGGGCCGGGGTGGGCCGGGGTGGGCCATAGGTGGGCCATAGGTGGGCCACGATATAAAAAAGAAAAAAAAACAAATCCAAATCAAAAAGGGAAATGCTCTAAAAATCGAAATTATTATTCGTCTCTCTCTCTCTCTCTCTTTTTTTCTTTCTTTCTCGTTCTATTTCATTTTTTTTTCTTTTCTTTTTTTTTTTTCAGAAACAGACTCCGTCCCTCGAGTGTATTTTTGATATCTTCATAAGACTCGTTTCATATTCACATGACGCGAAAGAGAGATAAAAAGAGAAAAAGAGTGTATGTTTGTGAGAGAGAGAGAGAGAGAGAGAGAGAGAGAGAGAGAGAAAGAAAAAGAGTTTGGAAGTGGAAACCTTATAAGGCATTTCGATCTCTCCCAAAAGGACTTTTGCACTCGTTTCCAAAGCCCCGTGGCGAAGCTGGCACGAAACGAGTCTTTGCGTCGCCTAGAACCTCAGAGATTTCCTATTCCCTATCTCTATCTCTATCTCTCTCTCTCTCTGTCTCTCTTCAAACATATACACATATTCTTTTCATCCATGTAGATATATATATATATATATATATGTATGTATGTATGTGTGTATGTAAGCGAGCTTTATCGCTTGAGTACTAAAACGAGCTGCAATTTGCATGCACGTCCTCATTTTGAAGACGACCGATGACTTTCCTTTGTCATCGTATATATACTTTTAATGATATATTGAAGAAAATATAATATCATAACATTATGTTATTAACATTATCTTCTTAATACCTCATAAAAGTTAAAAAACACCATCTACCTAATCTTAAATGTATTTCGTTTCGAAATATCGAATTAGAGTTTAATTATTTAACGACTTTTACGAACTTACATAAGGCGTTACAACAATGCACGAAACGTTTGTTCATTTCTTACATTGGATGTGAATATTTATTCAAAAAAAAAAAAAAAAAAAAAAAAAAATTATCAATAAACGTTTAATATCAATAGCGTTATTTTCCAAATAATTCGAGTGTTACGAGTGCATGCAAATAATTTTAATAAAATTTATTAACAATAAGCCCCAACCATTCATTCCCCAATGTATAACTTTTAAAATTACTTTCATATTTATTAATTCTGATCGTATGACTTAGTATTTTATTATAATTATAATTTTATTTGATTATTAGTTTCTTTTTTATTTTTATTAATTTTATTACTTTTATTTTTCTATTATTTTCTTTCTTTCTTCTTACGATTAAATCATATAAATTTGAAATTTAAAAAAATAATGAGAAATACTTTACATCGAAATATCATTCGTACTATTAAAAAATTTTTTCTATCGTTTAAATTATTTATATAAATATATATATATATATATATATATATATATATATATATATATATGTATTCAGTACAATAATTATATTAAAAAAAAAAAGAAAAAAGAAAGGAAAATAGAAAAAAAAAAAATGTTAACTTTATAACTTTCAAAATTGTTCGCTGTCGTTAATCTCATCTCTCTCTCTCTCTCTCTCTCTCTCTCTATCTCTCTATCTTTATTTCACTCTCTTTCTATATTTCAATTTAGAAATGAAAGTAAATTGTTCTAGAAGTTAAACGAGTTTAAAGTTAAAGATCCTGAAAACTCACTTTTGTTATTTTCCTCGAGGCTCGAAAACAAATGGAAGACGTATTTCAAGGTATTTTCGCATCCCGGCTAATTCCTTGTTTTCATGCCCGAGCTGTCAATCCACAAGAGAGAAAGAAAAAAAAAGAGAGAAAGAGAGAGAGAGAGAAGGAGAGAGAAAGAGTAAGACGTTCTATGGTAAATGAAAACACCCTCTTTCGCTTTGACTGTTTGACGTTAACTCAAATGAAACACAATCGGACGAAACAAATTGATTTATTGTCTACAACTTTTAAATCAATTTTCCAAAAATATGAATTATTTTTTAAATCATAATCTATATATGTAATTTTATCGTAATGCGTATTGCATTTGAAAATTTATCAAATTGAAAAAAAAAAAATTAAACGAAGAAAATTAATCAAACGTGCGAGAAAAGAATTCGTAAAATTAAAAAAATCAATTATTACAAATAAAAATCAGCTGTATATATTACGTCATATGAATCATTTCAAATTTTTACGGGAATGCAAATAAGTTTTTTTAATATTGATTAAATAAAACCATATGAAATTTTACAAATAAATAATTTCAAGCAAATCAAGCAAATTTCATATGATAATAATTCATACGTTAATTATTGATCATTGATCGGATAAAATCAATTGAATATCGTATTTATCAATATCAAAATAGCGAACTGCGAGATTAGAAGTGGATCATTGCCTTGCCCTTTCAAATAAATTCCAAAAAAAAAAAAAAAAAAAAAAAAAAAAAGAAAAAAAAAAAAAAAAGAAAAGAAATGAAATGATAGGATTATCACGAACGATGTATCATCGTACATGTTCATGGGTTAAAAAAAAAAAAAGAAAAAAAATAAAAAAAAAAAGAAGGAAAAACGAAAAAAAAGAAACTAGAGAGAATGGGATTAACAGGCAAATGATTTATGTCTTCGTTAGGTCAAATGAAGTATATATATATATATATATATGTATGTGCGTGTGTGTGTATGTGTATGTGTGTGTGTGTATATTCTGGATGAAACAAGCTGATTCGTTTATTTGGCAAATATACATAGGAGGCCGCAATCTTGGATCTTAGCCTGTGTCGGCATACGCCCTTGCAATGAGAGAAACGATGCGGGGTTAGAAAGAGATGGATAGATATAGTCATATACAGTGAATGAGAAAGATAGAGATAGAGATAGAGATAGAGATAGAGAGAGAGAGAGAGAAAGAGGGGGAAAGCTAGCTCGTTCGTTCGCTCGCTCGCTCCAGAGAGAAAGAGAGAGATAGGAGAAGGAAAGGAAAAGGCGAGAGAGAGAGAGAGAGAGAGAGAGAATGAATACAGGCTGGGTAGAGTGGGTGGTTGGTCTGACGCAGCAAACAGAAAATAATACCGGGTGGCATTGTTCCCGTTTCGTTCTTCTGTCCTGCTTCATCCACATGCGTTGTGTCCGCATTGAGAACACTCCTCTAGGATTCCCTTCACCCATTGTCGAGTTTCTATCTCTTTTTCTTTCTATCTATCTATCTAACTATCTCTCTTCCTCTCTCTTTCTCCCTGTTCCATATGTTTCCCGCCTAACCCATCCTCATAGCCCACCCTTAGCCCACCCCAACTCACCATTAACTTTTTTTTTTATTTCTCCTTCCCTCCCCCCCCCAAACACACACAAACACAGAATGACACACGTACTATGTATTCCCATATTTTAGCCGATCGTAGAGGAGGACCAATGACAGATTGGAACGTTTATGTGTAATCAACGGTTAGAAGAAGGATCAATATGTCCTTCGTGATTTCTAATAATTTCCAGTCTAACATTTATTTTCCTTTTGCGAATATATTATCTTTTGGGCACGGGTGGGCTGTGGTGGGCTATGGTGGGCTGTGGTGGGCGGTGGTGGGCGGTGGTGGGCTATTGAAAATCTTCGATAGAATTACTTTTTTTTATAATTTTTAAGATAATTGTTTTCGTTCCTTCTTTTTTTTCTATAAAATCGTTAAAATAATTTGGGATTTTTTTTTTTCTTCCAGAATTTTGTCTAGGTCATTTAAGTACCTTTCGTTCAACGATCAAATGAAACTGAACGATATGTCCAAGAATCTGTATAATATTGTTTCATTTCATATTCATATTTATATATTTATATATAAAATTCAGTTCAAGTAATTGGATCACGATAAGTCACTCAAGTCATTCTTTGTCTCTTTATTACACATCCGTCCGTCTTTTTCTCCGTCTGTCTATCTGTCTATCTGTCTGTCTGAATCTTTTCTAAACGATCAGTTCTCAAAAAAAGAAAATGATATTCTAATTAAGGTCGCAAACCCGATCCGACCTCGTCCGATTTCAATCGTCTCTCGCGTGTCGAATGATGCGGAACAAAATAGGACGTTTCCTCGAATAAAAGGAGAATGGTCCTTTACATAAATCAGAATTCGAGAGTAAAACGTTTATTAAAAAGAAAAGGGAGATATAGAGAAAGAGACAGGGGGAGAGAAAGAGAGAGAAAGAGAGAGGAGAGACAAAGAGATTTAGAACGGCAACCTACTTTTCTTTTGTTTGGCTCTTATCTTTCACTTTAAAAAAAAAAAAAAAAAAAAAGAAAGGAAAAAAAAGGAAAGAGAACAAAATCAACGCTAGAGATAAAGATTATTATTCCTTTCAGACCGAACCTTAGGGAGAATTAAATTTATCCTAGAAAAAAAAAAAAAAAAAAAAAGAAAAAAAGAGGAAAGTAAAGAAAAAAAGATTATTTAAAAAAAAATAATCGACATGCGTTTGAACAAAATTACACGCTCTATGTGGTGGGCTGCGTTTTAGTCAAAAAAAAAAAAAAAAAAAAAAGAAAAAAAAGAACGAACTGACTGACTTTTAAAAATCATCGACATAATTTCAAAGAAAATAACCCAACCTTTGGTGGACCAGTTTGCTTCTAGGTTGCATCCAGCTTTCTTATAGGTTTTTCTTTAAAGAAGAAAAAGAAGAAAAAAAAAAAAAAGAAAAGAAAAAAGAAAAAGAAAGAATGTAGAGACTGATGGGGGAGAAGAAAAAAACAACTTAACACCAAATTTCCTTGAACCAAGGAACCATAACTCTGTAACTAGACTTTAAACGATCGTAACCATCAATCGTCGATAATGGAAAAAGAGTTAACAAATTCTCGACGATGCGTCTCGAAAAGTTGGAAGCTCGGTGCCAGGCTCGTAGCTCGTCTACTACACAGTGAAAAATGACTTGTATTATACCGCACACCCACCCACGCACGCACACACACACATATACACACACGTATACATCTATATCAGTAAGTAAAAGAGAGGGAGAGAGAGATAAATAGAATGCATATTTATCAGTCGACGCCATGACATTTTTACATTAAGAATTACATTAAATTTCCAAACACTCGATCCCAAAAAAGTCATATAGGCCATTAATGATAAGAATATTATGATACCGCTACTTTTTATGTACGTATTTACTCTAGCCCACCCCAGCCCACCACGGCCCACCACAGCCCACCGTGGCCCACCGCGGCCCACCTCACTCCTCACCAATTGACGATTTCTTTTCTGATCTGATGCCAACGTAGTCGTAAATATTATTACGTAAAAATTGGACTCTATTGGCTGTTCACAAGAACTATCCCAAAAGAAATATTTCTTTTTCTTTTTTTTCTTTCTTCTTCTTTCCTTTTCTTTTTAATGGACAATACGTATTTGAAGAATTACGATTGTTGAGTCCGTAAAGAATCTTGGAACACGCGATTGTAACTTAATAGGGAAATGAAATGTGAAATATGTTGGAGATATTATCAATAGAAAAAAAAGAAATAGTAATTGTGCGAGAAAAGATAAAAAGGATTTTTGTATATGAAAATTTGAGAATGAATTTTTAAGGATCTTATTTAAAATCAATTGTTCTTTATCGTTTTATGTCGACGGAACAATTGAATTTGTTAATTAAATATCGACGTGATATTGTAAGAAATAATTTGTTGTTCAGGGTTATCGATTGATAAAAAATTCCAAATTTTTAACATAATCCAACATAATAATAAATAAACAAATAAATATTGATATTATTGAATACACAAGATATTGCACGGAGATTCGGAGATTATCCAGCAGCTAATCAAATATCGTGTTATAAATAAACATCAATGTCGTCTGATTTGCGATTAAAAAGCAAAAAGGGAAAGAAAAAAAAGAACGAGAGAGAGAGAGAGAGAGAGAGAGAGAGAGAATAAGAACATTACACGAACAATAATTATCGATTTCACCCTCTCCCCTCACTTTTCCCATCACTTTTCATCACCCCCAATAAAAGATGTCCTATTTACTAGAAAAAAAAAACCAAAGAAAAAAAGAAGACAAAAAACGAAAAAAAAAAAAAAAAGGAAGAAATTGACAGCACGTCGATCATGGCCGACCATTCATTCGTGATTCACCCTCAAAAAAAAAAAAAAGAAAATAAGAAAAAGAAAAGAAAAAATAAATAAATAAATAAAATCCACCAATAACATTATTCTGATCCTTGAATATATTTTTCCTTGGAAAGATCCAAAGGGGGAAAAAAAAAAAGAAAAAAGAAAAATAAAAGCAAAAAGCAAAAGGAAGAAAATTGTATGAAGGAAGGAATAAAAAAAAAAAAAAAAAAAAGAAAAAAAGGAGGGGAGAAAGAATAAAAGAAATACGATGACTCACCAAGGAAGACATTCTCATCGATATCGTCGGCATGAAGATCGAGGTCGAGGTCTGCGACACCATTGGTGGTGCCGCGTGTCTGAAGATTTCTCTTTGCCAGGTCCATCAGGCAATCACGGAGATCCAACTGACCCGTAGCCAAGAGCTCGGCAAGAAGGGGTAGGTAAGGGGAGGTTTGGAGACGAGGGCTGGTAGCTCGTAGACAGCCAGGCAACCAAAGCCCTAAAAGACCACTAGGAAGGGCCGGTAATGCTCCGGCACTGACGAAGCCACCGTTCAAGAGTTCACCGCACAACATAGGTGCCACGATGACC
>NW_023395865.1:1015000-1020000 GCF_014083535.2 Vespa mandarinia | reverse complement strand
CTTTTTTCCGTTCATCGCAAAATTTTCACAATCCCTTTTCCGTTCGATTATTCGATTATTGAGCAACGGCCTTATCGAGAATAATATCGAATAGACCGCGAGAGTCGATCGTTCTGTTGCCTTCCGCTCCATCAAACATTCATGCCGTCGGCGGCGACGGCGGCGGCGGCGGCGGTGGTGGTGGTGGTGGTGGTGGTGGTGGTGGTGGTGGTGGTGGTGGTGGCGGTAGCGGTGGCACCAACAGTGATGGTGTTTCTGGTGTTGCTGGTGTTGGTGATGGTAGTGGTGGCAGCCGCGTATCGAGCACGGGTTTGCAGTGCGAAAACGCGACCGATAAAAGTGCACCCCAACGAGGTACTCGTATATATCGTTCACCAACCCCTATCTCCACCCCCACCCCCGCCGCTCCCCTCGCCATAATACCATCGCGTACATTCTCCCTCCATTTTCTATCTAGCCCCGATTCCTCCTATCCTCTCTCTTTCTCTCTCTCTCTCTCTCTCTCTCTCTCTCTCTCTTCCGCTCTTCTCGGGCTCTTCAACCTCGTTAATATTCCCGGAGTTAACTTTTGTTTCCGAAAGTACTAGTTTTATCAAATCCAAATCAATTGAACGGAACAAATTTACAGTAACGCACGATTTCATATTTATCATTCGTTTGAAATAATATGAGTTGGTGGATGGACGGATGGGATAGGGATAAGGGAAGGGGAAAATGTCTAGGAAGTAAAACAGGTGGATTCGAAACGCGTGATTAAGGAAAACATTAAAGAAATATAAACAATAATATGATCGAATGAATTATATTGAAATATTGAATTTCTAATTTAGAGGAACCTTCCGATCGAGGTGGAAGAAAAAAAAAATAAATAAATAAATAAATATATAAATAAAAAAAGAAGAAAGAAATGAAAAAATAATAATCACACCGAGGCTGCTAAAAAGATATTAACATAAAATTCTTAGAGCCAACACTACTCTCTGGTAACGGGCGAGAGATAAAAAAAAAAAAGAGAAAGAAAAAGAGAGGAAAAAAAAAAAAAAAAAAAAAAGAAAAAAATAGAGAGAGAGAGAGAGAGAAAAAGAAAAAAAAAAGAGAGAGGAAAAGAGAAACAGAAAAAATGGAAAAGAATTTTCGAAAGAGAAAAATCAAATTACGTTTTACCTTTAAACCCTCGACGACTCTTCTCGTCAAATTCCCGTCTAAAACGGGAATTTGAGGAAAAAGAAAAAAAGAAAAAAAGAAAAAAGAAAAGAAAAGAAAAAGAAAAAAAAGGAAAGGGAGGGGTTGAGGACGGGGCGGTAAAAAGTACATTTTTATTACCGCAAGTTCCCGATAAGCTCTGCCACAGCTAAGCGGAATAGTTAAATGTATGTTCAAACGAGAGATAGAAAGAACGAGAGAGAGAGAGAGAGAGAGGGGGGGGGAAAGTATGCTGACTCGAGACTTGGTGTGTGCTACGTAATTACTGGAGACATGGTAGAGAAGTTTGCCCGATTAAAACTGACGACGGTTCAGTGAATTCACTGGGACTCTGGATAGGTGTAGGTAGACTGGTATCTGGAAATTCACAGGGTCTCGTATTAAAAACTTTTCTCCCGATCTTTGTTCATATCCGTTATCGCAATATATATATATATATACACCTAACCGATTCCGCACCATCGTATCATTCCTTTTAGCCCACCCATCGTTCATCTTGCCCACCCGTTGCCCACCCGTTGCCCACCCGTTGCCCACCTCATCGCAATCTCCATCACACGTACCTTTTTAATCATCACTCTTGGTTTTTTCTCTTTTCCTCCTCTTTTCTTCAATAACTTATCGAATAAAAACTTAATTCGCAACCTTAACATTTGCTATCCCACAAAAGAATTTTTTTTCTAAATTCTTTTATTTACCTAACCGCGATTCTCTCTATTCTTCTTTTTCTTTTTTCTTTTTTTTTTTCGTTTTTTCTTTTTTCTTCGTCTTCTTGTTACTCTCTTTCTCTCACTTTCTTTTTGTTAATTAATTTGAACGACTATATTTTAATGAACATGTTTTGAAATAAATTTTAATAATATATATATACATATAATTTGATTATATTTGTGTGAAGGAGAGAAAAATTTCTTTCATTTGAATTCAATGGGAAATAAGATTCCTTTCAACGTAAATTACTATCTCTCTCTTTCTCTTTCTCTTTCTCTTTCTCTCTTTCTCTTTATCTCTTTCTCTTTATCTCTTTCTGTCTCACTATCTCATTCACTCTTTTCTATGTAAACTTACTTATATTTTTTTGTACATTTAATTTGTCCGACGTATCTGACGGATAAGCAACTCCTACTTCTCGTCGTCGTCATCGTCGTCGTTGTCGTCGTCGACGTCGACGTCGAAAAGCTTCTTATTTATTTGTATAATTATTACGAACTTTGACAGAGTAAAAATTCATTTTGATTCTGCTTTATTTCTTTCCATTTAATTTAAGATAAATTTAATTTAATTTAATGTAAATTTAATTTAATTCAATGTAAATTTAATTTAATTTAATGTAAATTTAATTTAATTTAATTTAATGTCCATTCCTTTCAAATTTCTCGGTTAAAATTACGATGAAATATTTTAATAACAATTTTACAATACAATACTTCATATTATTTTTAATTGATTCGAAAGAGAGAGAGAGAGAGAGAGAGAAAGAGAGAGCGATGATAATTTTTTTCTAACATTTTAATTCTCTCTTTCTTTTTACTCCTTGCTCTTTTTTTCCTTTTCCTTTTTTTTCTTTTTTTTCTTTTCTTTTCTTTCTTTCTTTCCTTTCGTTTCGAATCGATTTTTCACAATTGAAAAATTTTTACAAATTTAAACGTGCACGCGTACTTCGTTCCTTCCTTTCTCTCTCTCTCTCTCTCTCTGTCTCTTTATTTTTTTCTTCTTTATTTTGCTTCATTTTGATAAAAATTTCAATTGCAATTCTTTGTTGAAAAAAAAAAAAGAGAGAAAAAAAAAAAAATATATATATATATACATATATTCAATTTAGAAATTTATCTCGCGAGAGGAAAAAATCAAAACGATCGAACATTATGAAAAATAAATATATTATGATTCGATGATTATATCGTTCGTCTGTAAAATTGTATATAAAGAAAATTCTTTATGAAAAAAAATTTTTGAACCAATCAACGAACGAACGTGACATTAATATATTTTCTAACAAATAATTCCATAGAACTTACATATGTAAAAGATAAAACAACCATCATCCTACTACCATTAACCATAATCGAGTACTGGAATGATCGGCACGTAGTTGGAACGTTACAAGGAACCTTCAACATCTACGGATATTCGTCTGGAGAATGTAAATGACCTTGGAGTGCTTGGTAATATGTAGATTAATCCCAGGTCGCTTGTGAAAACTCAAACTCAAACTATCTTCCTTTCGTCCAAACAGTAAAAGAGAGACAGACACAGATAGATGGATAGATAGATGAGAGAGAGAGAGAGAGAGAGAGAGAGAGAAAAAAATACGTCAAACTATTGTACAGGAACACAATCGAGAGATCTAACGAAGGATTGATTTGGAAGAAGAAAACAAAAAAGAAAAAAAAAAAAACAAAAACTGAAGATTAAAAAAAAGATGAAGATTTTTAATTAAAAAAAAAAAGATATAAATAAATAAAAACTAAAGAAAAAGAAGCAAAAAGGATCTTGATATCTTACTTAATTCTTCTTTTTAATTTTTTTTAACTTAAATTATTAAAATACAAATTCACTTTATTTTTTTATAAATATATTTATATGTAAAATTTTTATTATAAAAATAAAATAAAATATATTAATCTTAAATAACTTTTTATTAATAAATTTATATATATAGATATGTCTGTACAATTGAAAAAAATAATAATTTATAACAAATGACTAGTTTCCTTTTTTTTTTTTTTTTTTTTTTTTTTTTTTTTTTTTTTTTTTTTAATTTAAAACTCTAAATCATTTGGTCCAAAAAAGAAAAAGTTTGTAAATATTAATTAAATATGATTTTTTTTTGTTTTATAAAATATATACATATTTATAATAATCGAATATTTTGAAACATAAGATTAGAAAATAATTAATTAGCATTTTAAATTATTCCAAAATTATAAAACACATAATTATCATTAATTAAATTAAAATCTATATTCTTCATATTACAATTTAATTATTTAATGTATTATAAAATTAATCTTAACTCTTCTCTCTGATCATCGATCGTTATGGAATAACTATAAATCGTAAGTGATATTTAAGATCAATTCGAAATCGTGATTTATTTCTCAAATTTTTTTTTTTTTCTATTTCATCGATATAAATTTCGTTATGTTGAACGATATAAATCGTTTTTAAATCGCTTGGTTTCCATCGATAAAGTGAAAAAAAAAAGAAATTTGAAATGGTGGGCACAGAGGGTGGGCACAGAGGGTGGGCACAGAGGGTGGGCATAAAAGGTGGGCATAAAAGGTGGGCATAAAGGTGGGCACAAAGGTGGACATAAAAGGTGGGCATAAAGGTGGGCATAAAGGTGGGCATAGAGGGTGGGCAGAGTTTTAAAGAAATCTAACAAAATGGTACGTCAGGATCATTCAGAATCGAATGAAAAATAATTCAAGGTCACATTAAATAATTGAACGGATTTCCATAGTACATCCTGTAATACCACTCGGGTTGAACGATGTTCTCAAGCTGTTCGAGGAGCGTCAGGTGGTTTCTAAACCACGATAGAATCGATAGGAACGAGGCTTAATGACAAACGGAGTGGATCGATCTGCCTGTTCACAACGTCCAGAACAACGTCCATCTTGTACGTATTTCTGACGTGTCTATAACCTAGATATTCTATTATTGGTTATCTCTGATAGAAACTTTGGTTTCTTTTTCTTTTTTCTTTTTCCTTTTTTTTATTTCTTTTTTTTTTTTTTTTTTTTTTTTTTTTTTTTATAATAAAAAGAAAACAATGGAAAAATAAAAGTCAG
>NW_023395865.1:992500-1010000 GCF_014083535.2 Vespa mandarinia | reverse complement strand
CAACGATAGTATTAATCGTTACCACTGGATTACGGTCGAGAAACAGTATCGCGCTAACTCGCAACGTGAAATGATCTCAATCGCATAAGCTTGATAGCAAATGATAGTGAATTTAATGAGTAGAAAAGAAAACAAAAATAATATTAATAATAATAATACACCGAGTGTAAATATAATATCTATTTTCTACGATTTCATTTGAATAACGTGTGTAAAAAAGTTATTTAAAAAAAAAAAAAAAGAAAAAAAAAATAAAAAAAAAATAAAAAAATAAAAAAAGATCCAATAATAAGAAATAATCATGAGCTTGTTACTTTTCGTACTCGTACTATGTGGATTATTGGCATTGTATATTTATTGTCGCAGGATATATAGTTATTGGGATAGACAAGGTATACCAGTGGCACCTTATTCCATACCAATCGTTGGTCACCTGTTACCATTGTTATTATTGCAAAAAAATATCTCACAATTGGTAATAAGTTGGTACGAACGTTACAAGAACAATAGTATGGTTGGTTATTACGATGGCATGGTACCGGGATTGATAGTACGAGATCCTGAATTGATTAAAATGATCTTACAAACGAATTTCACGAATTTCCATGAAAATGCAATGAAGGTTGACCAAGACGTTGATCCATTGATGGCTAAGAATCCATTTTTTTCGAAAGGCGAGATATGGTTGGTTGGTAGAAAAAGATTGACCTATGCGTTTTCGAGTATGCGATTGAAAATATTGTCAGAGACCGTACAGAAAGTTTGTAAAAAGTTTGACGATTATTTGTCTCGAAAGATTAAAGACGATCAAAGGATCGAATTTGAGACCAAAGATCTATTTGGTAGATTTACAGGAGAAGTTGTCGCCAATGCAGGATACGGCATTGAAGGTTTTTGTTTCGATGATAATTATAATCCACAATCGTTTCATGAAATTGGTAAAAAGATATTTAAGACTACCTGGTTTCATGGTACATTGCAATCAATAATGTTCTTTCTTCCATTTTTAAATAATTATTTGAAAATACGATTAATACCAAAGGACATTGATCATTTCTTTCGAACGATCGTTAAACAGGTGATCGATAAAAGACGAGAAGAGAATGAAAAGCGTAATGATTTTTTTCAATTAATGGTCGATCTTGAAAATAGTGAGGGTCAAAAGTTCGACGAGGAATCATTGTCCGCACATGCATTATCATTCTTCGTCGATGGTTACGAAACATCATCGGCTACCTTGAGTTTCATTTGTTTCGAATTATCGATACATTGCGACATACAAGAAAAACTTAGAAATGAAATCAAACAAGTATTGGATAAACATCAAGGAGAGATTACTTATGATTCCTTAAAAGAGATGACGTATCTGGATCAAGTTATTAACGAATCACAAAGAATGCATACGTTGTTGGATATAATGGGAAAAATGTGTACCGATAATATCGAATTGAAAGCTAACGATGGATTAAATTGTAAAATTGAATCAGGTACAAAAATAATTATACCGATTAAATCATTACAAAGAGATCCTAAATATTGGATCAATCCGGAAGCATTTGATCCAGATCGATGGAACGAACAAAGGAAATCTGAAATTAATAAATATTGCTTTTTACCGTTCGGTGAAGGGCCAAGAATTTGTGTTGGCCTTAGGATGGGATTGTTACAGGTCAAAGCTTCACTTGCTACACTATTAATGAAATATAGAATAGAAAGAAATCCAAGAACATCTTATCCAGTAAAAATTGGCCTTTTGGGTGTATTATCGACCCCTATAGACGGCCTTTGGGTTTATCTGAAACGTCTATAAAATAAAATCCATTGAATTAAAATTAATGACAAAATCAGGACGCAAAATTAGGATGACAATATTATAACCTTTCAATTTACATCGATATTATTTAATTACATTATTAATTCAACATCGTTAGAAGTGATATTAGAATATAGTCAATCCTTTATATTGTTTGTTTAAATATTGATAAACGATGATATCGATAAGAATAATTTAAGAACGATATATATATATATGTATATTCGATGAAGGAAAAATTTTGCTACTTTTCGTTTTTATTATTTATTTATTTATTTTTCTTTTTTCTTTTTTTTTTTTTTTTTTATTTCAACTATGCAATCATAATTAATAAGAAATTCAAAAAATACGAAACAAATAATTTTCTAATTGTTACTCATAATACAAACGAAACGATTCAAATAATTCAATAGATTGAAAATAAAATGGCTTATTATTGATAATAATCGACTATAACGAATGATTTTATCATTACGACGAAGAAAATTAACGAGATTTGCATAATGCAAAATATAATTCTAATTGAATTTAAACGTATTAAACGATTATATTGATTCAGCGATCTGTAAAATTCGAATTGCATTAATTTCCTCCGATGTCAAATATTTTAACGTAACTAACGATATCGATTAATTTAAAATCAACGAGAGACTTTTTTCTTGGCCAAAAAAAGATATGAAAGGAAAAAAAAAAAAAAAGAAAAGAAAAAAAAAATGAAAAAAAAAAAAGAAATAATAATAATAATAATAATAATAACAATGACAATAGATACGTCAATTAATACATTTTTCATATATGAAAATTAATTCAATTCGTAATATTAATTAAGTATATCATCGAATGAAAAATATATATTTCCAATTATTTCTAATGTGAAAATATTTTTTCCATAATTTTTTTTCCATACACTCATGTTAATAATTTCCATTGCAATAATAATAATAATAATAATAATAATAATAATAATAATAATAATAATAGTAATAATAATAATAAATACATACGATCGACCTTTTAATTAGATCAGAATGATTGACAAACTTCGTTCTCTTCATTTTTTTCATCCTTCATTATTATCCTTTATCAACGAAGATATCAGACAATAAAGTAAATATATAGATCGATACTGGGATCACATTAGATCTCTGACTCTTTTCTTTTTTTTTAAAATCATTCTTTCAAAAAAAAAGAAAAAAAAAAAAAAAAAAAAGCAGACAACTCGCCAAAGCTTTCATAAAAATAAAATATCATCAGCTCTCAACGACGATAGTATTAGACGAATTATGGGACATTGTGAAAAAAAAAAAAAAAGAAAAAAAAAAAGAAAGAAAAAAATCAAAAAAAAGAAAAAGAAAAAATAAATATATATATATATATATATATATATATATATATATATACATACGCATACATAAACATATGAAAATAATATTTGTTTATAAGAGAATAAATAATAAGCTATAGCAGATATACGATGCGATATAAAAAAAAGAAAAAAAAAAAAACAAAAAACAAAAAACAGAAAAAAAAAAATACCTGGATATCCTAATCGAAATATAATGATAAGAACGAAATATAAATATATCCGAATTACATTACGTATTAATATGTCTCTAATTTTGTTTATTATCCTAATTCCATTACTATTACTATTACAACAACTATTAATTATTAACAACTATTACTACTACTACTACTACTACTAATACTCTTATTAATAAACATTATGGTAATGACAATCGAACAAATTGATATAATTAAAGTTAGATATGTCGTCGTTGAAAACTCCGTATGAAAAACAAAAAAAAAAAAAAGAAGGAAGAAAAAAACAAAAGTAAAATATAATAAAAAAAATAAAAAAGAAATAATCGCCCCTTATCATTCTATTTAACTCTCTTCCTTCACCCTATCCTCCTCCTCCTCCTAACCCCCCCCCCACCAACCTCACTCGCACTCTCTCTCTCTCTCTCTCTCTCTCTCTTTCTTTCTATCCTCTCTTCATCTTATTCTTCTTGATCGTCCATTTATTAATCATTGTGATTTTTATACTAACCCAACTTACAAAGGTCACTTCCATTTAGAACAATCTGCATTGAACGAGATTACGACCTCGCTTATCAAACAAACACATAAAGCATGACATATAAGAACATATTAAATGTCACACTGGTAGTTTAATAGAGGACAGTACCGAGTGAGATTTCAACGTGAGATGATCACTCGAAAGATTATTTGACGTATACGTGTGAATCAAAGATTGATACCGGATCTATTTGGGATATCACATCGTTCGTGACGACGAATGATTAATAGCAAAAAGGAAAAAAAGGAGGAGGAAGAAGAAAAAAAAGAAAAAAAAAAAAAAAGAAGAAAAAAAAAAGGAAACAATAATCATGAGTTTATTACTCGTCGTACTTGTACTATGCGGAATATTGGCGCTGTACATTTATTGCCGTAGGATATATAGTTATTGGGATAAACAAGGTATACCAGAGGCACCATATTATTTACCAATCTTTGGTCACTCCTTGCCATTGTTATTATTGCAAAAGAATATGCGCCAATTGGCAGCTAGTTGGTACGATCGTTACAAGGACAACAGTATGGTTGGTTATTACGATGGTGCATTACCAGGATTATTGATAAGGGATCCTGAATTGGTTAAAACTGTACTGTTAACGAATTTCACGAATTTCCCAATGACCGCAATGAAGATCGATAAAAATTTAGATCCCTTGTTAGCCAAGCATCCATTTTTTTTAAAAGGAGAAGAATGGTTAATCAATAGGAAAAGATTGACATATGCGTTTTCGAGTATGCGATTGAAAATATTATCAGATACCGTACGTAAAGTTTCCATGAAGCTTGACGATTATTTGCATAGAAAGATCAAAGAGAATCAAAGGATCGAATTTGAGACCAAGGATCTATTTGGTAGATTTACCGGCGAGGTTGTCGCCAATGCTGGCTTTGGTATCGAAGGATTTTGTTTCGATGATAATTATAATCCACAATCGTTCCATGAAATTGGTAAAAAGATATTCGATATAAGCTGGTTACAAAGTGCTTTGCAATCGACAGCATTCCTTTTACCTATTATAAATAATTATTTAAAAATACGATTTATACCGAAGGATATAGATCATTTTTTTCGAATGATCGTTAAACAGGTAATAGAAAAGAGACGAAAAGAGAATGAGAAACGTAACGATTTCTTTCAATTAATGGTAGACCTTGAAAAAAGCGAAGGAGAAAAGTTCGACGAGGAATCATTGACGAGCCATGCAGTCACGTTCTTCATAGACGGATATGAAACATCATCGATGACCTTGAGCTTCATTTGTTTTGATCTTTCCGTACACTACGATATACAAGAAAAATTGAGGAAAGAAATCAAACAAATATTGGATAAACATCAAGGAGAGATTACTTATGATTCCTTGAAAGAGATGACGTATTTGGATCAAGTGATAAATGAGTCACAAAGAATAAATATATTATTGAATACAATGACTCGTATATGTGCCGAAAAGATTCAATTGAAAGGTAACGATGGTTTAACATGTACAGTGGAACCAGGTACAAAGATTACTATACCGCTTCAGTCGTTACAAAAAGATCCAAAATATTGGACCAATCCGGAAGCGTTTGATCCAGATCGATGGAACGAAGAAAGGAAAGCAAACATTAATAAATATTGTTTTTTACCATTTGGTGAAGGTCCAAGAATGTGCGTTGGACTTAGAATGGCATTGTTACAGATGAAAGCTGCACTTGTAACCATATTAATGAAATATAGAATCGAACGAAATCCAAGGACCAGTTATCCGGCTAAAATCAGCACTTTTGGTATAATATTGACACCTATCGACGGGCTTTGGATTTATCTGACGCGTCTTTAAAAGTAATTCAAAGCCAGACCGCAGATGAAATTTCCAATTAGCTTGATTGTAGATTGTAAATTTACAATCCAGACGCAACCAGACCACAATACAGATATAAACGGGACACAATCAAGATACAGAGTCCAGACGCAACCTGGATGCAAGCAGGACACAACACAGATGCAACCAGAATCCATTCAGGACACAGTCCAGATGCAACCAGGATGCAACCAGAATACAATCTTGATGTAACCAGAATCCAATCAGGATACAATTCAGATGCAACCAGGCTGCAAGCAGGACACAACTTAGATGCAACCAAAATCCATTCAGGGTACAGTCCAGATGCAACCAGGATGCAACCAGAATACAATCTTGATGTAACCAGAATGCAATCAGGATACAATTCAGATGCAACCAGGCTGTAAGCAGGACACAACATAGATGCAACCAGAATCCATTCAGGGCACAGTCCAGATGCAACCAGAATACAATGTTGATGTAACCAGAATGCAATCAGGATGCAATTCAGATGTAACCAGGCTGCAAGTAGGACACAATTCAGATGCAACCAGGTTGCAAGCAGGATACAACTTAGATGCAACCAAAATCCATTCAGGGTACAGTCCAGATGCAACCAGGATGCAACCAGAATACAACGTTGATGTAAACAGGATGCAATCAAGACACAATTCAGATTCAACCAGGATGCAATCAGGGCATAATTCCTGATGCAATCAGGATGCAACCAGTTATATAATTTTTTATCTTGAACCTTACAGCTTAGTTATATTAATTTTTATTTTTTAAATGAGGATAATATGGGTGTAAGAATATTTGATAAAGGAGATTATTGATTTCTTTCTATTTCTCCTTTTTTCTTTTTTTTTTTTTTTAGCCATGAAATCGGTAAAAAAATATTCAAAGATGCCATTGCGACCCTATTAATGAAATATAATATAGAAAGAAATTCAAGAATTGAATATCCAATTGATATCGACGTTTTGACTATACTCTCGATACCTATTGGCGGACTTTGGATTTATCTTAGACGTCTTTAAAAAAAAAAAAAATATATATATATATATATTCAAATCAAATTTGCAAATGAAATTTACAAGCAATCCATATATAATCAGAATGCAACAAAAGGAAATAATCCAGATGCAATCTGATTGCAACCACAACACAATCTAAACGTAATCAGGATTGTAAACCAGGACAAAATTCAGACGCAATCGAAATCGCAATCAAGATTTTATCCAAACTCGAAGTAATTATAATTTTACCCCTTTGCTATCATAAGTTATATAATTATCTAGCTTTGTTATTGATATATTAAAAGAGGGAGAGAGAAAAAATAAGAAAAGAAAAAAGAAAGTAAACAAGCTTATCATTACGTAATATAGTCCAACGATGATTATGACGACGATAAAGTAAAATTTTAGCCGTGAAAGAAGTTCTTTTTTTACATAAGAAATATTTTTCATTTCTAATTTCTCTCTCTTTTTTTTTTTTTTCCTCTTCATTCGTTCTCCGTCATTTCATTGATGATCACGTACGTAAGAAATCCAAAAAAAATATAAATATAAATATATATATTTAAAAAAAATTTTCAAATAGTTCATGTTTAATTAAACATTGTAATCAAACAAACTGATTATACTGTTATTAGATTAGATCAGAATGATTAACAAATACAATCATTTTCTTCTTTCTTCTTCTTCTATAACGTTATCAACAATTCTATTGTTTTTCATTATTATCATTATCACCGAGGTCAGATATTAGAATAAATATGATTAATATAATAGATTAATATAGAGATATTGATCATGTTCGATCCTGTTTTTTTTTCCAATCATTCTTTCAAAAAAAAAAAAAAAAAAAAAAAAAAAGAAATCGTTTAAACATTCCAGGAAAACATTGATAAGAACAGAATTTAAATTTTTCTGTATAATTTCGTTTCTAATCTTTCTATTCCCTAATTTCATGATTGTTATACCATATTCTTGCGTAATGAAAAAAATCAGTTGATAAAATTGAAATTGGATGTGAAAAGAAAAAAAAAACACCCCGTATCATTTTCTCATCCATTTCCACCCCCCTTCGCCACATCACTCACTCTCACTTTCTCTCTCTCTCTCTCTCTCTCTCTCTCTCTCTCTCTCTCTCTCTCTCTCTCTCTCTCACCCTTCCTATTTATCCTCTTTACCATCTTACTTGTCAACAATTATTTTTTATTTCGCAATAATAAACATAGATATCGAACGAGAGTGCGTCTTTACTTATCGCAAAAGCATATAATACAAGAATCCAATAATTATCGCTCATACGAATAATATCGAACAGTATAGAAAAAAATTGCGACGCGAGAAGATCATTTCATGAATTTGCTCGAAATACAGTGTGCGTGAACATTGAAATACGGATTTTTAAACATTGGTCTACTTTCGATTTCATTCGAGACACAAGTGTATAATTGATTAGAAATAAAACAAAACAAAAAAAAAACAAACCATGAGTTTGTTAATGCTCGTACTCGCATTATGCGGAATATTGACATTGTATATTTATTGCCGCAAAATATATAGTTATTGGAATAGACAAGGTATACCAGAGGTACCATATTCCTTACCAATCATTGGTCACTTGTTACCATTATTATTATTACAAAAAAGTATTCCGCAAATGGTAATGAATTGGTATGATCGTTACAAGAAAAACAGTATGGTTGGTTATTACGATGGTACGGTACCCGGATTATTGATAAAGGATCCTGAATTGATTAAGATGGTACTGCAAACGAATTTCACGAATTTCCATGAAAACGCAATGAAGATCGACAAAGATATAGATCCATTGATCGCCAAGAATCCATTTTTTTTAAACGGAGAAGAATGGTTGATCAATAGGAAAAGATTGACCTATGCGTTTTCGAGTATGCGATTGAAAATCTTATCAGAGACTATACGTAAAGTTTGTAAGAAGTTCGACGATTATTTGTATAAAAAGATCGAAGATGATCAAAGGATCGAATTCGAGACAAAGGATCTATTCAGTAGATTTACTGGTGAAGTTGTCGCCAATGCAGGATACGGCATTGAAGGTTTTTGTTTCGATGATAATTATAATCCACAATCGTTCCATGAGATGGGTAAGAAGATATTCAGGACAGGTTGGTTTCAAAGTGCTTTGCAATCACTAATATTTTTCGTTCCGTTTCTAAATAATTATTTAAAAATACATTTAATACAAAAGGACATTGATCATTACTTTCGAACGATCGTTAAACAGATAATAGAGAAAAGAAGTGAAGAGAAAGAAAAGCGTAATGATTTTTTTCAATTAATGATCGATCTTGAAAAAAGTAAAAATCAAAAGATCAACGAGGAATCATTGTCGGCAAATGCATTAACGTTCTTCGTCGATGGTTACGAAACATCATCGATTACATTGAGCTACATTTGTTTCGAATTATCGATACATTGCGACATACAAGAAAAACTTCGGAATGAAATCAAACAAGTATTGGACAAACATAAAGGAGAGATTACTTATGATTCCTTAAAAGAGATGACGTATCTGGATCAAGTGATTAACGAATCGCAAAGATTGAATACGTTGTTGGATGTAATGGGAAAAATATGTACCGATGGTATTCAATTGAAAGGTAATGATGGTTTAACATGTACAATCGAACCAGGAACAAAAATGATTATACCAGTTCGTTCGTTACAAAGAGATCCTAAATATTGGATCAATCCGGAAGCATTTGATCCAGATCGATGGAACGAACAAAGGAAATCTAAAATTAATAAATATTGCTTTTTACCGTTCGGTGAAGGACCAAGAATTTGTGTTGGTATTAGAATGGCATTGTTACAGATCAAAGCTGCCATTGTGACCCTATTAATGAAATATAAAATAGAAAGAAATTCAAGAAGCTGTTATCCAATTAAAATCCATAAGTTTGGTATATTATCGACACCGATGGACGGTCTTTGGGTTTATCTGAGACGTCTTTAAAAGTAATTCAGAGGCAGACCGCAGATGAAATTTCCAATTAGCTTGATTGTAGATCAAATTTACAATCCAGACGCAACCAGAACACAATCCAGATACATACGAGATACAATCAGGATACAGAGTCAGACACAACCTGGATGCAAGCAAGACACAACACAGATGCAACCAGAATCCATTCAGGACACAGCCTAGATGCAACCAAGATGCAACCAGGATACAATCTTGATGTAACCAGAATGCAATCAGGATACAATTCAGATGCAACCAGGCTGCAAGCAGGACACAATTCAGATGCAACCAAGTTGCAAGCAGGATACAACTTAGATGCAACCAAAATCCATTCAGGGTACAGTCCAGATGCAACCAGGATGCAACCAGAATACAACGTTGATGTAAACAGGATGCAATCAAGACACAATTCAGATTCAACCAGGATGCAATCAGGGCATAATTCCTGATGCAATCAGGATGCAACCAGTTATATAATATTTTATCTTGAACCTTACAGCTTAGTTATATTAATTTTTATCTTTTAAATGAGGATAATATGGGTGTAAGAATATTTGATAAAGGAGATTTTTGATTTCTTTCTATTTTTCCTTTTTTCTTTTTTTTTTTTTTTTAGCCATGAAATCGGTAAAAAAATATTCAAAGATGCCATTGCGACCCTATTAATGAAATATAATATAGAAAGAAATTCAAGAATTGAATATCCAATTGATATCGACGTTTTGACTATACTCTCTATACCTACTGGCGGACTTTGGATTTATCTTAGACGTCTTTAAAAAAAAAAATATATATATATATATTCAAATCAAATCTGCAAATGAAATTTACAAGCAATCCATATATAATCAGAATGCAACAAAAGGAAATAATCCAGATGCAATCTGATTGCAACCACAACACAATCTAAACGTAATCAGGATTGTAAACTAGGACAAAATTCAGGCGCAATCGAAATCGCAATCAAGATTTTATCCAAACTCGAAGTAATTATAATTTCACTCTTTTGCTATCATAAGTTATATAATTATCTAGCTTTGTTATTGATATATTAAAAGAGAGGGAGAGAAAAAAAAAGAAGAGAAAAAAAATAATAATAATAACGATAACAACAGTTTCGTCAATTAACACATTTTTCATATATGAAAACTAATATCTGAATAATAATTATCAATTACGTAATATTAATTTTGTTTTGCATCGAATGGAAAAAAAAAAAATATATATATATATATATATATATATATATATTTTTTTTACATAAAATAATTATTTATTTATTACAAAATATATAAACAAATGTAATCTGTATACGATAAAAAAAAAAAATTGTTTAAACATTCCATACATTGATAAGAACAAAACATTGATAAGAACAAAATTAAAATTTTTCTGAATAACTTCGTTTCTAATCTTTCTATTCTCTAATTTCATGATTACTTTACTCTAGCGTTATGAAAAAAATCATTTAATAAAATTCAAATTGCATGTGAAAAGAAAAAAAAAAAAGAAAAAAACACGCCGTATCATTTTCCCTTCCCTTTCCTCTCGCTCACTCTTTCTCTCTCTCTCTCTCTCTCTCTCTTTATTTCTTTCTATTTATCCTCTTTATTATCTTACTCGTTCACGATTATTTTTCATTTTGCGATGATAAACATAGATATCGAACGAGAGTACGTCTTTACTTATCGCAGAAACATAATACAAAAAATTATCGCTCATCCGAATAATATTGAACAGTACAGAGCAAAATTGCGACGCGAGAAGATCATTTCATAAATTTGCTCGAAATATAATAAAAAAAATAGTGCGCGTGAACATTGAAATACGGATTTTTAAACATTGGTCTACTTTCGATTTCATTCGAGACACAAGTGTATAATTGATTAGAAATAAAACAAAACAAAAAAAAACAAACCATGAGTTTGTTAATGTTCGTACTCGCATTATGCGGAATATTGACATTGTATATTTATTGTCGCAAAATATATAGTTATTGGAATAGACAAGGTATACCAGAGGTACCATATTCCTTACCAATCATTGGTCACTTGTTACCATTATTATTATTACAAAAAAGTATTCCGCAAATGGTAATGAATTGGTATGATCGTTACAAGAAAAACAGTATGGTTGGTTATTACGATGGTACGGTACCCGGATTATTGATAAAGGATCCTGAATTGATTAAGATGGTACTGCAAACGAATTTCACGAATTTCCATGAAAACGCAATGAAGGTCGACAAAGATATAGATCCATTGGTAGCCAAGAATCCATTTTTTTTAAAAGGAGAAGAATGGTTGATCAATAGGAAAAGATTGACCTATGCGTTTTCGAGTATGCGATTGAAAATCTTATCAGAGACCATACGTAAAGTTTGTAAGAAGTTCGACGATTATTTGTATAAAAAGATCGAAGATGATCAAAGGATCGAATTCGAGACAAAGGATCTATTCAGTAGATTTACTGGTGAAGTTGTCGCCAATGCAGGATACGGCATTGAAGGTTTTTGTTTCGATGATAATTATAATCCACAATCGTTCCATGAGATGGGTAAGAAGATATTCAGGATAGGTTGGTTTCAAAGTGCTTTGCAATCAATAATGTTTTTCCTTCCGTTTCTAAATAATTATTTAAAAATACAATTTATACCGAAGGACATTGATCATTACTTTCGAACGATCGTTAAACAGATAATAGAGAATAGACGTGAAGAGAAAGAAAAGCGTAATGATTTTTTTCAATTAATGATCGATCTTGAAAAAAGTGAAAATCAAAAGTTCGACGAGGAATCATTGTCGGCAAATGCATTATCGTTCTTCGTCGATGGTTACGAAACATCATCGGCTACCTTGAGTTTCATTTGTTTCGAATTATCGATACATTGCGACATACAAGAAAAACTTAGGAATGAAATCAAACAAGTATTGGATAAACATCAAGGAGAGATTACTTATGATTCCTTAAAAGAGATGACGTATCTGGATCAAGTGATTAACGAATCGCAAAGATTGAATACGGTGTTGGATGTAATGAGCAAAATATGTACCGATGGTATTGAATTGAAAGGTAACGATGGTTTAACATGTACAGTTGAACCAGGAACAAAAATGATTATACCAGTTCGTTCATTACATAGAGATCCTAAATATTGGATCAATCCAGAAGCGTTTGATCCAGATCGATGGAACGAGCAAAGGAAATCTGAAATTAATAAATATTGCTTTTTACCGTTCGGTGAAGGTCCAAGAATGTGCGTTGGACTTAGGATGGCATTGTTACAGATGAAAGCTGCAATTGCGACGCTATTAATGAAATATAAAATAGAAAGAAATTCAAGAACCTGTTATCCAGTTAAAATCCATAAATTTGGTATATTGTCGACACCGATCGACGGTCTTTGGGTTTATCTGAGACGTCTTTGAAAAAAAAAGAAGATTAAACTTTTTTTTTTCTTTTTTTTTTTTTTAATTTTTACTTAATATCGTTGAATGACGTTTAGGATGACTAGACGAAGATAATTATTATCTGCGGAATACAAAATATTATTCTTGCGATTCATTTCTATCCGAATGAAAAATTTATTCTTAATTCATTTCTTGTAACTCTTCTGTTGTATACTCTTTCTACTGTTGATAAATTATAAACAAAAAAAAAAGAAATATATATATATATATATATATATATATATATATATATACATACGCACATTTACGATAATAATTTCTGATATAAATAAAATCAATACAAATAATCAATCGTACTGATTACTTGGTAACATCCATAAAATTTTTTCCTTCTTTTTATTTTCGTATAACTTTATCATTAATTTTTATTATTATTATTATTATTATTATTATTATTATTATTATTATTATTATTATTATTATTATTATTATTATTATTATTATTTTCTTTTTATATAATGAAGTAAATATAGATAATATGTTGAACTAAAGAGATATAAAAACAGAGATAGAGGAAGAGAGAGAGAGAGGGAGAGAGAGAGAGAGAGAAGATAAAGAAGACGTTCTAATACTGCGAATGTATTTCATCGGATTGCTTGAGTGGTTTCTCATGTTCAACATGGTCACGTCCACACAGTCACGTTCAGATATTACGCACACATACACACACACACACACACACACACACACATACATACATACATACATACATACACGATCACGTACTTAAAATTGTACATTTTCTATATTTCATAAGATATACATCATGAAATACAGGAGAACAGGTACGTGCAACGCAGGGACACAGCAAACAGTGACATGAGAGTCCTCAAGGTCGATCCTACTCTCTTCTATTTATTTTGTTCATTTTTTTCCTACCCTCTCCAACCACTCCCCTCTCTCTCTCTCTCTCTCTTTCTCTCTCTTTCTCTTTTATACAGAAGATCGCGGAATGAAACGTAATCCAAATGCGATAGAAATATAATTTCAAATTCAATGGTATATTCGATCGAAATAGAAAATTCATGATTATGAATAAATATTTAATTGGACAAGAAAAAGTAATCAATGTGATACGATCAATGATCAATAAAAATTAATCTAATGATCTATAAAATTTTCAATGATCCATATGATATATTCCTATTTTCCAATGGGGAGGTTTGACCCGTTGTCAGTTGAGTTCATTGAATTTATTTGATTTTCATTTCTTCCTTGACAATCTTCTCGTTGGACTTTGAAAGAAATTTTATCGTCTGAATAAAATAAAGATATATATGCTTGTATGTATGTATGTATGTATGTATGTAATATGTATACATACGCATGCGCGCGTATGTACGTAAGCATGTGAAAGAGAGAGAGAGAGAGAGAGAGAGAGAGAGAGAGAGAAAAAGACAGGGTGAGGGTGGGTGTTGGGGGGGGGGGGGGAGGGGTGTTCCAGAGGATGAAGTGGTGGTAAGGGTGAATGAAGGTGAGAAAAGGGAGTTTGGAGTCGTACTGCATCTTTCTCTGATTTCCCATGGGATGTCGATACTTCAAAAAGATAAAGAGAGAAAGAGAAAGAGAGAGAGAGAGAGAGAGATGAGTAGAAAAAAAGAGAGAGAGAGAGAGAGAGGGATGCAACGCATGTCTTCGAGAAGCATGATATATTTTATCGGGTTTCGAGAAGCTAGCATAATTCCAACCCCACGTTCTATCGGGGTTGTTATTCGAACCCCCGTGAGCTGAACGAAACAGTTGGGGAGGATCTCGACGAGGGATCAACAGGTACAGGACTATCCAGTCTCGTTCAACAACCTCCATAAATATTCTCTCTCTCTCTCTCTCTCTCTCTCTCATTCTCTCTCATTCTCTCTCTCTCTTTCTACGTATATATATTATTATTATTATTATTATTATTATTATTATTATTATTATTATTATTATTATTAGGTAGATTAACTGATTGCAATTTCATTAATCATTCAATAACAATAGAAAAAAAGAACAAAATTATAACAGACGAAACTCAGTGATCAAAGTAAATAATTAAACTCGATAGAAAAAAAAAAAGAAAAAGAAAAAAAAAAAGAACAAGGAATTATAATTAAGTCAAGATAAAAGCTAGCTAACTTTGGTCGTAATTAGATCGGAAAAAAAATTTACGACCGCTTAACGAATCAATCAGTGATTCGAAACATAATTCGATCGATAAAAGTTAACGAATCAGTGACAATTCAGAAACAACTCGAACGAAATTAATTCGGGAATAAAATTCAATCGAAGTCCCGATCAATTCTGATTCGTATTTGATTCAATTTCATTGCCTAGAAATATTCCAAACAATAGTTAAGAAACAATCGAGTAAAAATTTAGTTACTTAATTTGTTAGATAAATTGTAGTCAAAATAATTTGGTAACAGTTCGGAAACGATCGGTTCGAAATTCATTGACAAAACAATCAAAATACAGTCAACCAAAATTCAGTCACAACACGGCCCAATTCGAATTCAATGACAATTCAATAACACGGACCAATCAGAATTCAATGACAATTCGGTCGAACGGCCCAATCAGAATTCAATGACAATTCAATCACACGGCCCAATCAGAATTCAATCGTGATTCAGTAAAAATTCAAAAACAATCCAATCAGAATTCCATCAGAATTCATTTCAGTAACAATCCAATCATAATTCTGGTCAGAATTTTGTCACACAACTCAGACCCCGTCTGCCCCCATCGAAATCATAAAATCGAGTAAAAAAGAAAAAAAAAATAGAGTACATAAAAAAAAAAAAAAAACAAAAGAAAAACAAAAAAAAAAACAAAAAAAAATCCTCAGTAAATCTCAATATCAATTAAACCTGAGGGGAGTATAAAAAATCAAAATAAAAAAAAAAAAAGAAAAAGAAACCATCATAAACTTTGCATCGATCATAATAATGCACACGATTATCGTCGTATCCTTGCAAATGAATTTATCTTTAATCAACCTCTTTATTGCCATATCTCTCTTTATCTCTCTCTCTCTCTCTCTCTCTCTCTCTCTCTCTCTCTCTACGTCATCTTTTAGTCCCACCCCACCTAGCAACCTACCCTCTCTCTTTCTCTCTCATAAAGTTTTGTTCGTTAAATGAATCCCTAAATCACTCAGACACGATTTATTATCGTTATTACGCGTCGTCGCTGAACGAAGAGAAAAAGTGGGGTTGAATGTAGAGATAGTGATAGGGGTAGGTGAGGGGTTGAAAATAGAAGAGAGAGAGAAAGAGAGAGAGAGAGAGATAGAGATAGAGATAGAGATAGAGAGAGAGAGAGAGAGAAAGAAGAAAAACGAGATTTGCGTCAGTGTTTACCGTGTTTCCCTTTGGGTATCATCCCGTTGGTAGCACTGAATGCCACTATCTGCTTCACCCTCTTCACCCTTTAGCACCCACACCTTCATATACCTTGTTTCCAATTCCCTCTCTCTCTCTCTTTCTCTCTCTCTCTCGCTACCTTCCTATTTATCGTACTCTCACACTCTCTCTTTCATGTCCATTTGCCTCATCCATTGCCTGTTCGATTCTAACCGGAAACTGACGTCATAAATTTTGGACGAGTTACGTATACTATAGGATAT
This sequence comes from Vespa mandarinia, assembly GCF_014083535.2. NCBI lineage: Eukaryota > Metazoa > Arthropoda > Insecta > Hymenoptera > Vespidae > Vespa > Vespa mandarinia. Next base: position 993,188 of record NW_023395865.1, on the reverse strand, counting down.
ATAAATAAAATTTCATAACTTCGAATACCAACTTCCTACCCATTTCCGTTGTTTACGTTGCTATAATATACACAAACACACACACACAGACATACATAGACAGCAGACAGATATAACTGTATATATATATATATGTGTGTGTGTGTGTGTGTGTGTGTGTGTGTGTGTGTGTGTATACATCTACGATCTATATAAATTGATTTTTGATGGATAGATACATCGATTAATTTCCATATTAATTTGATAATGCATCGAACACATTGAATATTTAATGTTATTATTATATGAATAAACATTTAAATGTATCAATTTGAAATTATATCGATCGATGAATGTGAACGACAATATCGTTTTATTTTAAACATTAACATTGACAAATGTTTTTTGAAAAATTCATCGATTTAACTCAGATATAGTGTTTCATAAAAATTACAGATAATTTTTATCTTATTTTACAATTTATTAGATTCCCTCAAATGACGATAGTAATTATTTGGGATATTGATTTTATCGCTTAATCGATACTTCAGCAAAGATATGAAGTATTATTAATGTTATTTCATTAACGCGGAATACGATTTCATAAGTTTCAGAACGATTAATTAAATCTTAGATAATATTTGATCAACTTTCTTCATAAACCAAATCAAAAGGTATACATCAATTTACACAGTGTAGATTGATTTAC
>NW_023395865.1:960000-982500 GCF_014083535.2 Vespa mandarinia | reverse complement strand
ATACAATCCTACTTACATATCTATACATAACCTACATATACATATATATATATATACACATATATACGTGTATGTATGTATGTATGTTACAACCTACACAATCTTTAAATATGTATTAGACGAACTAAATCGATTGTCGGATCGTCCTCGTCTTCCTCCTTATCCTTGTCCTCGTCGTCATCGTCGTCTTCGTCATAGTCGTCATCGTTGTCGTCGTAGTCGACATTTTCTTTATTACGATTTACTTCACTATGAATCGAACTGAAACGACTGCAGTTATTTCAACATATCGACCTATATTATCTAACTAGGTCTAGAAGAATATTTTTCTACTGTTGACATACACATGATACATACACATATACATATGTACATGCATACACACATACACACACATACATATATATATATATATATATATACACATCAGATTCATTTGAAAACTGAAACTCGCGGTATAAATTTTTATCTTACGTAATATATTTCTAACCTCAAAAAATAATTTGATATATAAGAGAAATAAGAAAAAGAAAGGAAAAAAGAAAAAAAGAAAAAGGAGGAAAATTATATGACGGTTGGGTGGGGAGGCGAGGGGGCGAAGAGGGTTGAAAAAGAAAATACTGCAACGACCTTGAAAGAGATTATATTCGATTTTCATCTCAACCATCACTACTATTACTCTTCCACTATATCTAAAAATTGAAAAGTTTAAAAAAAATGAAAAGCAAAAAAGAAAAGGAGAAAGAAAAAAAAATTGAACGTTCAAAAAAATTCAAATTATTCGAAGTACTCTATAACCGACAAATCGCGGCTGTCGATTGGTCAGCGCAGAAATGGGCGGGCCGAGTTTCTATTAGATTTGAATTGGTCTCGATGTTTCGTCAAATGAAACAAAAAAGAAATATATATGCACAGATATATTAAAAAGGTCAAGGACACACACACATATATATATATATATACACATATATCATAGATTTATAGAGATTTAAATATACCTATATAAAATTGCAATTATATTTCGTGTATATGTTATGTACGATATACAGGTGTAATAATTTTTAAGGTTAAAAAAAAAAAAAGAAAAAAAAGAAAGAAGAAAAATTATTAAAAGATCTTTACCTTTTATCGTAAAATCGATGATCCCTTCGTTGGTTTATAATCTTCTCACAGTAATTTCCAATATGACGAATAAGAAGAAGTAGAAGAAGAAGAAAAAAATATAATCCTGTGTCTCTCTCTTTCTCTCCCTCTCTTTCTCCCTCTCTTTTTCTCTCTGTCACTCTCTCAACAACTTGTTTCTACATTTCAATACGTATACATATCTATCTCTTTTTAGTTTACTTTTCACACACGAATATAGCCGACGATTATAAAATCATAAAAAGAAAAAAGAAAAAAAAGAAAAAGAAGAAAACCAAGAAAAGGAAAGAAAAATGAAACAAAACAAAACACAAATGACGTCTTTTAACTCACTTAAATATACATAAATATCCGTACATTTAAAAAAAAAAAAAACCATAAAAGGAAGAGAGAGAAAAAAAAACACGATCGAAGAGAGTGTGATACAAAAAGAGAGATAAAGAGGAGAGAGAGAGAGAGAGTGTGTGTGTATGTATTTGTGTGTGTGCATGTGCGTGTGTGTAAGAAGAGAGAGAAAGAGTAAGATACGTTTAAAAAAAAAAAAAAAAAAAAAATAATAATAATAATAATAATAAATGTGTACGATTATAATAATATTCCGATTGGCACCCACCACAACACGTAACACGATGATACGAAGAGACGAAACGAAACGAAACGAAACGAAGAGAGCCGACGACGTGGAGCGCGCTTAAGCGCGAGCCAGTACCGAGGTTAGAATAGTCGTCTTGCCGATATTCTCTCGAACGCGACGCGCGTCGCGTCCGTGTCACACGTCTAGTTCACCTTTTATCCGTTAGTAGCGCTGTCAACCGACAACGCCAACTTCCTTCGTTACACTCCCACTTTATCGCTTTACCGTCTCACTCACTCTCTCTCTCACTCTCTCTCTCTCACTCTCTCTCTCACTCTCTCTCTCTCTCTTTCTCTTTCTCACTCTCTCTCTCTCTCACACTTACTCTTTCATTCTCTCACTTACTCTCTCTCTCTCTCTCTCTCGCTCTCTCTCTTTCTGTCTCACTCCCACTCTTTAAGCTAACACGTTATTGGTCGAATCGCGTGTACTCCTTACTCCCCACTTATTTCGTTCAGGTACGTCCTCATACATTACAGCACCCTAAGCCACTTATTTTCATGCTTTGCTTTTTGTTCGTTTGTTTTCCTTTTCTTTTTTTCATAAAATTTTTAACGATTTTTTTTTTTTTTTTTTTCTTCTAAGGAATAATTATAACTACAGCGTAAATCGCGTTTAATTTCATCGGCCACGGTTACGTCGTTACACTTTTTTAATGTCCTATATCGTTTGCCTTTTTCTTTTTTTTTTCTTTTTTTTTTTATAAGTTTTTACAAATGTTTTCGTAAAAAAAAAAAAAAGCAAAAAAAAAAAAACGTGCAAGTACGTCGTATTATGCTTTTTAATATCCGATAACGTTTATTTCATTTTTTATTTTTCTTTATTTTTTTTTTTTTTTTTTTAAGACCACAAAAATTTTCTAAAAAAAAAAAAGACTTTCCAAAAGAAAAAAGGTTAGTACGTAAGTACTTGCACGTTACTTTCGATTAATTCGTTCAGATAGGATGTTACGATCTTTGAAATCTTACACTGGTTTTATTTTTTTTTTTTTCTTTCTTTCTTTCTTTTCTTTTTATCACAACTGCTGTGAAATTTAAGAAATGTTTAATACTAAGATCATTTTTACACGATTCAGGTAAGGCGATATCATTTCCTGTGCCCCGTATCGTTTATATTTCCTGTGTTACATAACGAAATTTAATAAAATTTTGCTAAAAATATAGAATGTTTTATTATTATTATTATTATTATTTTTATTATTATTATTATTACTATTATTATTATTAATATCGTTAAGACGATAGAAATTTGAGATTGAGGTTAACTGATTTTATTTGATTGATAAAAAAAAAAATATATATATATATATATATATATATATATATATACATATCGATCGAATTTTTCAATATTTTACGAACGAATTAATTATAATCGATGTGAAAAAATTTTATCCTAAAAATAATCACGAATAAGGAAGTATCATATCGATTTAACCTAACCTAAAAGAAAATCATTAAAACAAATTAATTCTCTTTTTTTTACCATTCCGAGGAATTGGATGAACGAGTGAAATAAATAAGAAAAAAAAAACAAAAAAAAAACAAAAAAAAAAAAAAAGAAAAAGAAATAATCGATTGCCACTTTTTTTTTCTTTCTTTCATTTTTTCTTTTCTCTCTCTTTCTCTCTCTCTCTCTCTCTTTTTCTCTTCTTTCATTATACAGCCGTCAAGGATGCAAGCGATCAGAAAATTGGAAAGCTGGGTGTCTATGGTACTCTTAAAGGGCGGTGCGCGCGCGCGCGTTCTTCCGTATAATCGAAAGCGTTCGCCGATGATTATTATAGACAATAGGTTCAGAAAGCGTAACGAGAACTGTGCGTGAATACTCTCTGTGTGCTAATCTACGTATATGTCATATTCATAGATATATATATATGTGTGTGTGTGTGTGTGTGTGTTTACGCGTCGTGTATGTACTTTTATATATATGTATATATATATATATATATATATATATATATATATGTGTGTATGTATATGTGTGCGTGTGCTCTTCAAGAGGGGAGAGAACATATGTTAGAGGTATAAAAGTGAATCGTAGGGTCGTAGAGCGTGTGAGAGTTCCACGACGGAAGCGTCGAGAAGATCGATACTATGAGAGGAGAGGAGGCTCGACCTTTTATTAAAATCGATGTATTTCCTATCTTCATTCGATTATACTCGAATGATATAAAAAATTAAGTTTCTCTTGAGAAAAGAAAAAAAAAAAAGAAAAAGAAAAAGAAAAGAAAGAGAAAAGGAAAGATTTGCCATTGAAAAAAGGAAAAAGTAATGGTTACTTGCATAAAAAAATTGGGCTACTATAAAAAGAATGGCTTTTATTAAAGAAAAAAAAAGAGAAAAAAATGGCGATCAAAATGGCGATCAAAATGGCAATCAAAATGGCGATCAAAATGGCAATCAAAATGGCGATCAAAATGGTCGATTTCGATCAGGCAAACCTTACTTCGTGACGTGTATAGTTATTTAATTAAGTCTAAAAAAAGAAAAAACAAAAAAAAAAAATAAGGAAAAAAAAAGAAAAGAAAAGTTCCTTTCATTCATTAAAAGTTTTCTAAGAAGAGTTTACATGGATACTCTCGTTAAATTTCCGTTAATTCGTTCAGGTACGGCGATACGATCTCTGAGACCCTGCACTGTTCTTTCTTTTTTTTTCTTTTTTCTTTTTCGTTAAAAACGTTACAACCGCCAGGAATAAAATACAAAAAAAAAAAAAAAAAAAAAAAAGAAAGCAAGATTGCGAAGCATAGAATACGAGTGGTCACGAGAAAATAAATAAATAAATAAATATAAGCAAGAGAGAAAGACAGAAGTACAGCGCCGTGGAAAAGTGCTGGCTAATTACAAAAAACTGGGAGATCATTAAAAAGGAAAGGGTTCTTATAAAATGTATCCTGGTATAATTTTCTCTAACGTACCAAACCGGCGAACCACCAGAACTAGGTACGACCACTCTTTCCTCGACCCCAACTCACCCCCTCCCCGCCAACCCTCTTCCCTATCTCAGTCAAACTACCTCCCAACCCCTTGTCCAACCTCGAAAACTTTTTTGTCCTCGATTTTACGCTTTCGTCCGCTTCTCTTCACGTTTAATTCCATTTTAACCGATTGTCCCACCGTAAGAATTACGTAGATACGATGTTCTACGTATATATGTAGTTTTTTTTTACGACGCAACCATTTTTCCTTTTTATTTGTCCTTGTCCTTTTATTTTACCTCTCCTTTTCCTAAAATATATAACGAAAAAGATTCGACGTAATTTACGTAATTTATATATGCGAGGATAGAAGATGGTTGGGAGGGTGGGGGATGGTGGTGGCGGAGGAAGGGCAGGGACAGAGTGGAGGGAGAAATGATAATATACGTTTCTGGACATATTGAGAAAAATATTTTTCTTTTTTTTTCGGCTTATTTCTCGGCGTTTCTACATTTTTGAAATGAGATTTTTGAACTGGAATAATGGCAAAAACTTTAGAATTTGGAAATATTTGCCAAAAATTAAATTCAATAGATTAAAATCAAATTATTCGTTCTTTTTTTTTTTGTCTCAAATTGAATTAAATTAAGTTAAATAAAAAGAAAAAAAAAAAAAAGAAAAAAAAAGAAAACAAAGAAAGAAGAAGAACAAAACTGAAGAAAATAATAATAAAACCTAGCGTTGGGTCAATTGAACCTTTCGACGTTATTCCTCTTTTTGTATCCTATGCTCGTCAGTTATTGTTCAGTAGAAGAAATAATTCAAATGAGCTCGATATCACGTAAGGGGAGAATTTTTCAATGCGGGATAAAGAGTAAAAGGGGGTGTGGGAGGAGGGGGTCGGTGGTAGCAAAAAAAAAAAAAAAGAAAGAAAAAAAAAGAAAAAAGGAACAAGAAGAAAAACAAAAAATAAAATAGAATAAAAATAAAAGAGGGGAAGGGGAAGGGATAAAAAAAAAAGTGGAAGGCAAACAAAAGGGAGAAAGTTTTTTAGGGAAGTACAATTTCCATGAGAGTAATTTTGCGTACTGGACGAGACTAGACACAGAGAGAAAGAGAAGAGAAGGGCAGGGGGATGGTAGAGGGATGGAAAGAGGGTGAAAGGGAAAATGGGAGAGGAAGAGGGAGAGATGAGTCCGGTCAACGAGAGCACATGAGCTTATTTATTAAACGCTCACCAGCATGCGCCTCTTTAAATCATGTGCATTCCCTCGAGCCACCCACGCCTCTCTAATATTTATTAATCTCGTTCGTACGCTGACTGTTCTTGAACAGAAAAGTACGATCATCCCCCTCCCCACTACAGCTTCTTTTTATCCCCACTCCTCTATTTCCATTTTTACACTTATTATTATTATTTTTTTTATTTTTATTATTATTTTTCTTTTCTTTTTCCTTTTTTGATATTGAGATTAACTGGAAATTAAATTAAAAAAAAAAAAAAAAAGAAAAAAAAAAAAAATAATAATAATAATTGTAAAAATTTATTAAAAATAATTGTAGATATGAGGAAACGGTCGTTTTTAATTAGTATTAAAAGTATATAATATATACTTTATATTATATATAAAGAAAAAATAATAATAATCTATTGAATATTATTATTCTTTTTAATATTGAAATTAATTAGAAAAAAGAATTATTAAACAAGAACGTGTTAGAAATAAAATTGACATTATTGATTTAATATTTTATCAAATTATATTTAACAATAATTAAAAGAAAATATAATAAAACGTATAAATAGTTTTCTTCCTTTTTTTCTTTTATTTTATTCAATATTTAATTAATAATAATAAATAAATTTTTAATTATAATATCGTTCATAAAAAGAATTGAGAAAAAAATATTTTTATTTCGTTCAACGTTAAGGGTAGTTTTTGAAATCACTGAAACTTCTCTCTCTCTTTTTCTTTTTTTTCCCTCTTGTTTAGTAAAAGAGAGAGAGAGAGAGAGAGAGAAAGAGAAAGAGACAGACGGACGGATGTACTTTAGGGATGCGCGCACGTGAGACACGACGGGGTGAGAGTATTAAGGGTGGGTGATAGTAATTTCACACATGACGTAACAACGTACTACCCTTCGTGCCACCAGTTTTCTACCGGAAGCAAGTCAACCCTTCGTCCTAAACTCAAGTCTACGGCCAATGTAACCCCCTCCAAGAAATTTTATTTTCTCTTATTTATATACATGTTCATATATTCAAGTTTATATGTTCATATTAATCTGTTCGTATTCATTTCATTCACGTTCATGTCAATGTCTTTCTTTCATGTTTTAATATTCATTAGGAACATGTTCATGTATTCATGCACATTAAGAACATGTTCACGAAGATCATATTCATTCAAAAACATGTTCGTGTGTTCACGTTCACGAAAATCATATTCATGAAAAACATGTACGAATGTTCATGTTCATAATGAACATGTCCAAGCGTTCATGTTCATGAAGAACATGTTCGTGTGTTCATCTTCATAAAGAACATGTTCGAATGTTCACGTTAATGAAAAAACATGTTCCTATGTTCATATTCACGAAGAACATGTTCGTATTTATGAAGAACATGTTCGTATTTATGAAGAACATGTTCATATTTATGAAGAACATGTTCGTATTTATGAAGAACATGTTCATATATCTATATATTCATATTTTATCAATCTCCACAATCTCATACGGCAGAGTTAGATCGTTTACATCGGCGTTACATATCATTGACATATTGCATAGGGTGTTACATGTTACATGAACATAAAACATTAAGGATACCTCTTATAAAATATTTATTATCACTATTCTCATTTCTTTATCCATCTCTTTTCCTCTTTCCCTCTTTTACTCACTCTTACTCTTCTTTTTCCTGCATACCAGTTAGTTGGTCAATGCTTTCGAAGCCTCTAGGCACTGTTAAAAGATTCAAATAGGTTTCCGCCGACATCCCAACGAATTTCTTCTCTATCTATCTCTTTCTCAAACCCCTAACCCCCTATTCTCATCCCCTTTAACACAACTCCCCCCTAACCCCACCATCACCATTACCACTCGTCCCCCGAAGATATTTAATATTCCTCCTCTTCTCCTCACACTCAACTATCTCATCCCTCATCATCATCATCATCATCATCATCATCATCATCATCTTCCTTCTCCTCCTCTACCCCCTTCCCTTCTTTCATATCTCTTGGTAAAACTTCTGAACGGCCTTGAAAAACGAAAAAAAAAGATTTAGATGAGGGACGGGATGGAGGGGCGGGGGAAGACGGGGGTGGGGATAGGAAGGGATGTAGACAGGAACACGAAGTGTAGATTTCCTAGAAATGTTAGCTAATTAAATATTAAAATTTCATTCGCTTTTGGATGGAAAATGATATCAAATGTTCTACTTCTCCAAATCCCGCCCTCCCCCTCTATCTACATGACCTCATCTCATCTGAATCCATCTCACCCAATCCTCCCACAATCCATCCCTTTCTCATCCCTTTATTATCCATCTATGGTTACTCTACTTTTTTTTCATCGTCCCTCATCGGTGTCTGGGAGTGGGATGGTGGGTGGTACGAGGGGATGAAATATCCATCCGATAAGATGCTTCCTTTCCTTGATCTAACTGAATGACGATTTTGATTTAAAAAAAAAAAAAAAAAAAAGAATTAAAATAAATGAAAATGAAAAAAAAGGAATCATTATTTTTCTTTATATTTGAAACGTTATTTGTTTCGTCGATTGATTATTGATTTATTACGAAATTTAACAAATTCCAAAAATACATGTGATCACGTAAATTAGATAAATCAAAAAAAGAAAAAAAAAAAAAGAAAAAAAAAGAAAAACAGAAAAAGTAAAATTTATCGAAAAATCTTTTTTCTATTTTGTACACCGTTGTAAAAATTATAATTACAATTCTACAAATAAAATCGTAATATGTTAAATTTTAATAAATTCATTAAATCTGAACGATCGAAGTGAATTAATTGAAAAAAAAAAAAATTTTTCTCTCAATAAAAATATTCTATTTGATAGAATTAATTAATCAATTAATAAAAATTTACTTATAATCTGAAATAATGAAGAACGTATGATTAATACCATTATTATCTATTACCTACAAGATTGATTTCATTTGTATAAATCTTTGAATCTATGGATTTATGGATCATTATCAATAAATGTATGAGGAAAAAAATTGTACGTCACTTGATTGAGAAATTATTACGCATTATCTTACGTCAAAGAATACCAATCATATAGCACATAAACACATACATATTTTCTCACATATATAATATACACACACACGTATATATATATATATATATATATATATATATATATGACATAGAGATAGGGTGATAAAAGTCTAACGAGAGGCTTTTTTTTCTCCCCGAAAATCTCGGGCAGCCCCAAACGTTCGTAAAGTCTCTCTTATTTTCGATCTAGCCAAAGGGACGCGCGACGGCTATCGAATAATCCGAATAATGCGATTCTACAAGGGATGAATTGGGAAATCGGTGGTAGTATTGGGTCGAAGCCAATCTAATGTGCCTCGACGGCTGACAATGGCGGCGTGGCAATGATTTCCGATGAGCAGATCGACGAGAGAACGAAGAGGGTGGAGGGTGGATTTCGGGTGTTAGCTGAGAGACGAGAATAGGTAGACATAGGGGGGCGGGGTGGTTAGCGAGGGTTGAACGTGCGCAGTAAGAGAAAGAGAGATTGAAAGATGAATAGGTAAAGAGAGATATACACATATATATATATATATATATATACAGGGTGGACTAAAGTTTTTAGATGGGGAGAATAATCAAAAGTTCCTAGATGATATTAAAAATTAATTACTACCTTTCGAAACATTAAAAAAAACAAGAAAAAAAAAGAGATACGTAATATCAATTAATTAATTGATTAATACTTCGCGACCGAACATATTCTGTGTTATTAATATGATCGTACATAGAAAAAAAGAAAAAGAAATAAATAAAAAGAAATTAAAACGAACGATCTCGAAGAAGGAGGGATGGGGGTGTGGGGGAGGGGATGAAATAATTATATCTTTTTCTAATCACCAGGGAATTATCTTGCGTGTACCGTATACCATCACCCTTTCAATCTCAATTCGATTAACATCTTCCACTCATATCTAGAAAATTTTTCATCAACTTATACATGTATACATGTGTGAGTGAGAATCTATATATATATATTAGGTTGGAAACAATGAAACGGGCATTTTTGTTTAGTTATTTATTTTCATTCAACGCCCATTTCATAGTTTCCAACCTAATACTTATATATTAGGTTGGAAACAATGAAACGGGCATTTTTGTTTAGTTATTTATTTTCATTCAACGCCCGTTTCATAATTTCCAACCTAATATATTCGATATTTGCAGCTGGGCCATTTAAAGATTGCAGCCAATTTTCCTCTCTTTCTATCTGATAATTTAGCGAACGGCCATTCAACCCTCGTTTCGCTATCTCCAAACCACCCACCACCCAACCACCCCATCCCTCCATTCTTCCTAAACTCGTATCTACCACTTCTTCTCTTTTCGACGCTTAGGGAATCGACCGTTGTAAAGTAAAAAAAAAAAAAAAGAAAAAAAAGAAAAGAAAAAAAATAATAATAAAAAAGAGAGAGAAAAATAAGAAAAGAAAGAGAGAGAAAGAGAGAGAGAGAGAGACAGAATGATTGGATGAGGGTGGTCAGGTGATTTGGTCTTTTTGAAGATCGTGCAATTTTTTTTACTGTTACTCGATAATGTTCGGAAATCAAGAAAAGGTGAGAAATGTTCTGGTGTTTAATATTTTTTTCCTATTAATTTTCATTTTTCTATCACTTCACCCTTTCTATCATCCCTCTTCCTAACTCTCAGATCGATTAATTTTAATGATACTGAGAATTGTCTCAGGGAGCTTTTTTTCTTTCCTTTTCTTTTCTTTTTCTTTTTCCTTTTCTTTAATCGTAAAATTATTTTATTGTCGAATAGATTGAAAAAAAAAAAAAATAAAAAAATAAAAAAACAACAAAAATTTTAAAAAGAAAAAATAACCCCCTACGTGTGTAATCGTGTGAGAGGTTTATCGAGGGAAATAAAAATAAAAAGAAAAAAAAAAGAAAAAAAAAAAAAGAGAAATAAGGGAAATTCTTCTTTTCTTTTCGTTTTTCTTTTTTTTTTTTTTTTTCTTTTTTTTTCATCCTCTTCTTCTTCTTTCTTCTTCCTTAGCAATTCTTTTCTGGCCCTTTTGGTACACCTTTATCTTTGTTTGGCCGACACCTCAGTCCTCTGCCTGTTTGCTTCCCCAACGTTGCTCCCATTTTACCCCCTGTGTTACTATCTCTTCACCCTTATAACAGAATACGACCCTCTTTTTCCTCGGAATTTACTTTTCTCCAGTAACGAAGTTGACGTACAAAAAAAAAAAAAAAAAAAAGAACGAAAAAAAGAAAAAAAGGAAAAAGAAGAAGAAAGAAAAAAAAACCAAAAAAAAAAAAAAAATAAAAAATTTAACGGAGGAATAGATAAAAGAGAGAGAGAGAAAGAGAGAATGAGAATAAAAAATTGTAATAATTTATATTAAGTATAATATTTTTTTTTTAATTAAATAATTTAAATTAACTATAACAATAATAATAATAATTATTATTATTTTAATTAATAATAATAATAATCCTTTTCTTTATTTTTTTTTCTCGATGAAATAATTCGAAATTAAAATTAATAATAATAATAATAATATTAATGTAAATTAAAAATAATAATCCTTCTCTTTACTTTTTATTCTCGATAATAAAAAATGAAAAATTAATAATAAAAATACTAATAATAATAATAATATTTTGTTCCTCTTTTTAAATTAAATAATCTCACATATATATATATATATATATAAAATCAATTTTAATGATAAAACAAATTTAAAAAGACAATCAGTTTCTCTTTAACTCGCTCATTTTTACAATCCTTAATATTATAATTATTAATTTTTATTGGTTATCGTGTCCCGATAAAATTTAAATGACGAGAAAGAAAGAAAAGAAGGAAAAAAAAAACAAAAAAAAGAAAAAAGAAGAGGAAGAGAAAAAAAAGGGCCAAATAAAATAAGACGAAAGAAAAAAGGAAGAAAAACAAAAAAAAAGAAAAAAAAAGAAAAAAAACGAATACGAACGTCCAATTTCTTTCGAATTACTCCCAAGACGACCATAGCTATATCTTTTTTTTTTCTTTTCTTCTCCTTTTTTTTTTGTTTTTTTTTTTTTTGGTTTTTTTTTTTTATTTTTTTTTTCTTAAGTTTCATCATAAAAATTTCAAATCCATGCAGCAGAAGGAAAAGGGACAGGTAACGAGAAAATGTTTTCGAAGAATTCGTCGGAAACATTCTTACAAGTCCCCAAAGTATAGTAACTTCAACCCCCTCGTCCTTCCACCCCTCCCCCTCGGCCCCCAAGCGCACACCATAGAACTCTCCCTATCCAACCCCTATTACCTCCACTACGATCACCACCATCACACGCTGTATGCTACGCCGTAGTAACCTTATGACCGACCCATGTAAAATGAACGTGCATCCTCCCCCCACCCTTTTTTCTTTTTCGAAGCAACCCTTAACCCTACTGCATAATGTATTAACTCGTTGCAGTTTATTCAAATCTTTAATATCTTCGTCCCTCCTTTCTTTTTCTTCTTTTTCTTTTTTTTTTTTTACTTTTCATTTACCTTAAAAAAAAAAAAAAAAAAAAACAAAAAAAAAAGAAACAAAAAATAGGAGAGAAAAAATCATTTAATTATTCTAATATTTTTCTTCAATTAAATATAATTAATGTGTGTATTTGTATTTGATATTTTTGTGTCCGTATGGGTGTGTGTGTGTGTGTGTGTGTGTGTTGATTTCATTAAATGGTTAGAAAACATGTCGTAGATGTGGAAAATGTGGTTGTTACTAGAGTTCAACCCTTATCCTTTCAGCTTCTCAACCACCACCCCCTACCGTCCGCTCTTTCTCTTCCATCCCTTCCCCCAATCCCTTTTCTCCATTTTAACGTACTTACATGTCCCGAACGACGTTACAAACGACCAGAACGGTATTACAAGCCACAAATTACGCTTAGTTCCTGACTAGTAATGTTCTAAATGTATGTGTGTGTGTGTGTGTGTATGAGAGAGAGAAATTGCTTTTAGCATTCATCAAAGGGAGAGAAAGAGAAAGAAAAAAAAAAGAGAGAGAGAGAGAAAGATATTTGAGTGAATTAATTTATAATAATTATATAAATAAATAAATAAATTAATTAATTAATTAATTAATTGAAATAATAAAAATGTTGAGAATAATTTGAATGAATTTTTAATAATATTTTTACACTTCTTTCATTTTTATTTTCTTTTTTAAATTACTATGATATTATTAATTAATAAAAATATATTATATATATATATATATATGTATATGTGCATTAACGTTATTATAATATTATGTTTATAATGATGTTATTAATTTATATAATATATTGTTAATATTAGTGTAAATATATTTCATTATTGATTTATTATTTAATATTGAGATTTTTGGTTGATTTTTTTCCCTGTAATTTTTTTTTCTTTTTTTTTGATTTATACACAAGCACATACACACACACACACAAACAATTAATTTCAATTGAAATGAATATTGTAATTATATTACGATTATTATTGTAATAAGAATAAAAAGATAATTATAATATACATTTATTAACTAATATTAAAGAAAAAAAAAAAATTAATAAATAAATAAATAAAAAAAAAGTGACATTAAAATTAATTTTAATTCTATCTTTATTCACACATACACATACACAAAAATGAATTTAATCAGAATTTAATATACCAAAGTTTTCTTTTTTTTTTTTTTTTTTTTTTTTTTTTTTGAAAATTTTGTTTCACTTTTGTTTCATCATTTCTATTTACTTTCTTCAATTAATTTAATATGAAATTAATGTCGATCAGAATTAATATAAAAAAAAAAAATATACATATATCTACATTAACAATAAAATTAATATTTAAAATATATTATATATAAATTATTAGAGTGAGGGGCCGGGCGGGGGGGGGGGGGGGAGGCCATTATAACAATAAATTTCACGCTTAATACAATTCTCGGATTAATGTCTACTAAATGTATCTACTAATTAATCATAATTAAATAAAAATTGTTCTCTTGCGAATTAATAATTAACATCCCCTCTGTCTTCCCATTTTCTTCAACTTAATGTAATATCTTACATGATCAATAATACCATAAACATCAACCATACAATTACACGATGTGTAAAAAAATATTTTTTCTTTATTTTTCACACAATTTTACAATGCAAACAACGTTGGCCGGTCGATGATTACGATTCTTTTCTTTTTTTTTTTTTTTTTTGTTACGACAAATGAAATCGATCGTTCATTATACGCGAATTTTTATTATAATTATTATTATTATTATTATTATTATTGATTATTAATATTAATATTATTATTATTATTATTTTTATTATCATAAGAATAAATGTTCAAAGCAAGATTAAATAAGTACAGAGCGTTGTAAAAAGAAATCGTTAGTGTGGTCGTTGTAGTATATATGTGTGTAAATATATATACATATATACATATATATATATATATATACACACACATACATACAAATCCTAATATCCATTGTACTGATTCACATTGAGTATTGTTAATTAATTATTAGTCTTTAAATGTATATATTTTATATTTATAATGAATAACACAAAAAAGGCACATGTACATATATGTACATATATATATATATATATATATATATATATATATATATATATATATATATATATAAGCAGTATTTGATCAATATTTTTATATTATATTATTATTGAATCAGCAGTATTTGAAAAATATATAATCTCTTGAAACACTTTCTTGCCTTTTTTTTTTGTATGTTTTTTTTTCTATTTTGTATTCTTTTTTTCTTTTTTCACTTTTGGTTTTGGCTATAACATGTAGGAAAGGCGTTCTCTTTTGAATAAAGAACATTATATCGGCTATGATTATTAGATACATATTGTACGATATGCATTTTTAATTTTAATGAATCAATGAGAATGTTAATAAATAAATAAAGAGCGAGAGAGAGAGAGAGAGAGAGAGAAAGAGAGAAAGAGAGAGAGAGAGAGAGAGAGAGATAGAGTACAAAGAATGATAACGAAGATGAAAGATAAATTTTCTATTTTATGATTGATTCATATGATTCATATTAACGAAGAACTTAATTTTTATATATATATATATATGTATGTATGCTATTCGGTGGTTTTTTTTTTTTTTTTTTTTTTTTTTTTTAATCATGATTATTGTCATGCTTTGTTACAGGGAAGGAAAAAAAGGGAAGGAAAAAAAAAGAGAGAGAAGAAAAAAAAAGGAGGGGACATAAAATAAAATAAAATAAAAGAAACGCAGTTGTGTTCAGCAATAACGTCGATTAGCCCAACATTGCGAACAATAATATTCATTTTCTGGTGAGCCAAAAAATTGGCAATGTTCACTGCGACATTCCTTTACGCAAGCCTAAAAAGAACAAACAAACAAACAAAAATAAAAAAAAAAATAAAAAAAAAAAAAAAAAAAAAGAACAAGAAAAATCGAATATAAATACATATTTTATATTAGTATTCCATTTTCTTTTTAATTTGTAAATTTTTTTTTTTTTTTTTTTTTTTTTTTTTTTTCATATAAATATATATATATATATCAAAATAAAATGTCAACTATATATATATATATGTATGTATGTACGCTCTATTTTGCAAAGACATACCCGCAAATTACTATTCCATGACTGTCGATCACCCTTTTCAGGCGACGTATGATCATTATAGAATGTTGATCTATGAGAAAGATAATTGATATATACTTTTCAAGAACAATGATAACAACAGCAATATAACTATTACTACTATTACTATTACTACTATTAATAATAATAATAATAATCTAATAACGATTGATTTTAATATACATTATTATTTAATGTACCTTGAAAGATAAAGCGTACGATCTTTATTTGGATGCGTTGGTAATAATTTGCTGACACTTGCATGACTACCATGATCACTCGCAGCATAGAATTTTGATTTCCCTGCACCATAATTCATTTCACAACCAGTTTCGTCCAATTGATGATCTTGAACATACCTAGAACCAATGAGAAAAATATTATTGATTAAGATTTATAAAGGAAATTAGAATTAATTAATTAATTAATTAATTAATTAATAATTAACCTGTCATGGGCACATTCGAGATAATTTTGTAACATCTGATCGACATATTGATGACGTCTACTTTTCATTTTGATGCATAACAATCCTTCGGTAGAATTACAACCGCTTGAAGACGATGGCGGACTTTTTGGCCTTTTTGCGAACCAAAATTTTTTACTCATTGATTTACCAATCGATCCAAATTGTTTAGCAACCCCTAATAATTGTTTCGCTGTCTTCGACAAGGAACCATCTGTATCGGACAACCTATCTATATCCTCCGACGTGAAATTAACATATTCACAGTCTAAATAATCTCTTATCAATATCTCCATCTATATTTGTGTGATAGATTTTAAAAAAAAGAAAAAAAACACAATGATTTGTAAACCTATTTAAAAAAATCACATCAACGATATATAAATGTTATAATTAAATTGATATTGTTAATTATTACCGTGCTTTGTTCGCAGGTCAATAAATCACGTGATCCATCGATCCAATCCCAATCAGGACCAGGATCTACAGCGAATAAAACTGGTAATATTTGACCAGTGTCAGGATCAACCAATGGTATACTAACACCTTCATTATTATCATCGCCAATGTCATTATGTCCATGTACGGTAACCAACGGTGAAAAATGTGCAGAATGATAAGCCAATAATAAAGGAGTTCTATGACAATTAGCAGATGATATTTCTAATGGTAAATATACACCACCAAATGGTATTGGAGCCAATGCCACTCCTTCTGCATCTTTTAACATTGTTTCCGCAATTACTATTATAGGTCTTCTTAAAACATGTGCCAATGCCAATACGTGTACCTGAATCAGATGATTTACAAGGTTAAAAAAAAAAAAATAAATAAAAGAAAGAAAAAAGAGAGAGATAGAGAGAGAGAGAGAGAGAGAGAGAGAGAGAGAGAGAGAGAGAGAGAGAGAGAGAGAGAGAGAGAGAGAGAGAGAGAGAGAGAGAGAGAGAGAGAGAGAGAGATAAGAAATTATATTACAAAATATATAAATGTTATTATATTTTTTTACTTCTTCAAGACTTTGATAAGAAGTGGCCGTTTGATTCCTAATTATTGGTGATGCCATATCTACTATTGTTTGCCATTCTGATAACCATTCGGCTTCCGTATAAGACAAACCTGAGACAGCATTTAAACCCATCTGACGCCATTTCCATCTTCTATTATAAATTATAAAGTATAATATTTTAATTAATATTTTTCTTACCACATATACATACCATACATACATGTGTATATATATATATATATATATGTTTATATATTACTTTATATGTTTATATGTTTATATAATACTTATATATTAAGTTGGAAACTATGAAACGGGCGTTGAATGAAAATAAATAACTAAACAAAAATGCCCGTTTCATAGTTTCCAATCTAATATATATATATATATAAATTTTTACATACCTAAAAAGAGCATGCCGATATTCTCCCTTGTTCAATGTATTATGCAAAGTTTCTCTCAATGTAAGTAATCGATCATGGAAACCCCACATACCAAGTGAAGCTGCATGAAGTAAACAATTGCCATCACCTGATGTTGCTAATGGCCATAGAACTCTGTTACTACCATTTTTACTGGCGCACCACCAATTCAATCTACCTGCCGCTTCTAACGAGGACATACATCCACCTTCTATTAAATCCTTTTCCAAAAATTGACGAAACGAATCTATAAAAAAAAAAAAAAAAGAAAAAAAAATAAATAAAAAATAAAAAGGGAATAAATTGATTGCAATGATATAATTATGATTAATATTAACGTTAATATTAATACCTGGATATACCGATAAGTCTGGTAAAGAAAATGTAAATTCTGGCATATCCAATGATCCCAATGTCGCAAATTGGGAACGTGCATATGAAACTATAGCGGCATTTTCTGTAGCTCTAGAAATTCCTCTTGCCAATTTTTTGCTACCACCATTAACATTTTCCAATCCATTATTTGATGTTGTCTCTTTCTCCAAACCATCATACATGGATAAACCACCGCTCATAACACTTATTGTCTGAAATTTGAAAGAAGCCAAAGAAAAAAAATGCAAAAAAAATGCAAAAAAAAAAAAAAAATTATACCCTCATTAACGTCAAACTTATTACATAATCGATTTACTATGGTCGAATTAATATTATAATCTTTTATAAGTTATACGATTATTTCAATTATTATCGTTTAAAATATAACAATGATAAAATAAATTCACATGTAAAGCAAACTTTTTTTCTTTTTCCTTTTCTTTTTTCTTTTTCAAAATGACATGACAATAAATATACTTCTAGTTCAGATGATTACAAATGTATCCACACACACACACAAACACATATATATATATATATACATATGTAAATATATGTGTATATATAAATTTATAAAAATAGGACAAGGTTTTGGTTGTCGGAATGCATTAATAAAAATCCAGTCATAAATGTGGTTACCATCACGTTCATCCACAAAATATATATATACGTGTATTACGTTGGCGTAACTTATTATTAAAACTAGTTATGAAAAAGGAAAACATAAATGCATTAGTAGATGACACATTCATATATATATATATATATATATATATATATATATATATACATACATACATACATATATATATAAATATTTTTTGTAAGTAGTTTTAACGTCGTATATATAAATATATATGTCCAAGTTCGTAATATATATATATATATATATATATACGTAACAACGCATTTGAGTTTTCAAATTAAACCTTACACTGTCTGCTATTTGTCTTTCTCTTTCTCTCTTTCTATCTTTCTATCTCTCTATCTCTCTCTTACACACACACACACTTTCACGTATATTGAATTAGTGCAGCGAACCGTGATGGTTTCGACTTATTACGTAGCTTACGAACGGGCGTCCCTTAACCAAACTTTTTTCGACAATTTATTCATATTATTTTACTATGCTAATAATATTAATCGCGAGGAAAAGAAAAATATTAATCGCGTATTTTTGAATAATGAACGTGGAGGAAAAAGGAGAATGAGAGAGAAAGAGGAAAAAATAAAAATCAAGAAAAAAAAAGAAAGAAAAGGTTAAGGAAAAAACAAAAGGAGTGGAAAAGAAAAAAGATGGACGAATGGATGGACAGATGGATGGATAAACGAAGAAAATCGAGATGTTTAAAATCGTACGTAAATATACCACTTCGATAGTTAAGCTTCGCGGCTACGTAGCCTACTGCACGAAATTCTGTGAAAATAGTTCTAATGTATACTGGCCGGTAATGATGGTGGGGATTGGCCAGGGACATGGTGGGGAGTTAGAAAAGAAAGGAAAGAGAGGTGAATATATAGGAAGAAGGACCAACGGAAACAAGATATCGTCTGTTGGTCGCGTGCGGTAATTTTTAACTGGTCACGTGGTATATTTATCACGATAATGATACAATACATAAAATTTTATTTATCTCGATATACTAACGCACACACACACACACACACATATACACACACGTATATATATAAACTTTTATTTTACGAACGTATAAGTGTCGACGGAATTATTAATATAACCTATACAAAATAAAAAAAGAAGAAATACAAAAGGGAATAAATAACAATAACCTTTAAATATATTTATATACGTACATATATATATATATATATGTATGTTGTATATAAATGTAAAATGATCGTAAAAATGATTTCACTATAGATAAGCGTCCTCCGTGAGAAGATATGGAAATGAGATGAGAACGCTCGAATAAGACACTTTAGCGTCCATCTTGATAATGAAGATGGCGTCCACTCGGCACGCACCCTATAGCTATCTTGATAACAAAGATGTCACTCGATATAACTGTTCGACGGCCATCTTGATAATGTATAGATGGCGCTGTATATGTTCGACGATCATCTCAATAATAAAGATGGCGCTCGATACATCGATAGGCAACCATCTCGATAAGAAACAAACATGGCGCTTCGATACATTCGTCGTCCATCTTGTATCGGGTTTCCCTTCTTATCTATATTTCCTTTCGTTCTAACTTGTGACAAGACACACGTATAAGAATATATAGAGAAATAATTTTCTCTGTGTTTTATATACGTGAATATCCATGTAAAGTCACCCTTTTGTTCACTCGTAGTGTGGTACTTTGTCCGTTCGGTTTCTCTTGGGTTAAAAAAGGAGAGAAGAAAAGTGTTACTTACACTTAAGGATTTAACAGAAATAAGAAGGAGGGGAAGAAAAAGGAAGAAAAAGAAAAAGAAACAAAGAAATTGGGTTAAGTGAAGTAATTCTCCCGCAAAATAGCAACAGGTATAAAGCATGCTGATGAGGATGAAAGAATATTCGTTATATTTAATTATATTGGTATGTATAAATCTATTCGATAAATTTGGCCACGTAACCGGCTCCCAGGTTTTACATATTCGTGGTATACCAGTTTCAAAAAGTACACTTTATAATCCCGAGCGTGATTTCGAATGTCTCGATGGTAGCCTTTTAATACCGTTCAATTATGTCAATGATGATTATTGCGATTGCGGTGATGGTAGCGATGAACCCGGTACGTCTGCCTGTAGAAATGGTTCATTTTATTGTAAAAATTTTGGACACAAATCTATTTACGTACCATCTACGTGGGTGAACGATGGTATTTGTGATTGTTGCGATGGTACAGATGAATATTCCTCTAATAAACAATGCGTTAATAATTGTCATGATCTTGGTAGAGAGGCTAGATTGGAGGCACAAAAAGCTGAAGAATTAAAAAAGGAGGGTAATAAAATACGAATGGAAATGATTGGTAAAGGTAAACAGATTAAAAGTGATACGCAGGTACATTTAATGAAATTATGGGTAGATTATGAGGAAGCTACTAGGAATAAAAAGGAAAAGGAGATATTAAAAAGTCAAGCTGAAGAGAGAGAAACATTAGCTTTGGAAAAATATAAACCGGTTGAGCCAGAACAAATTCACACCGAAGAAACTATTGAAAAAGAAGAGATTGCAAAGTCAGAAGCTATGGATTATTTTAAAATGTTAGATTCTGATGATAGTAATACGGTGACAATAGCTGAATTACAGACCAGAGTTACATTCGATAAGGATCATAATGGTGTTGTAACCGAAGAGGAAGCAATGTACTTTTTGAATAATCAAAAGGAAATATCATTGAAAGAATTCATTGAAACAGCTTGGGGTAATATTAAACCATTTGTCATGCTTGAACAAGGTCAATCATTTTTATATCAACATTGTTATTATTTAAATAATCAAACCTTTTATTAATAATCTATTTAATTATTTCATATTATTTTCATTTAGGTATATTCCAACAACCAAAAGCCAAAGGAAAAGAGGAGAAGAAGGAAAAGGAAAATGTGGAAGAAGATGAGGAAGAGGAAGAAGAAGAAGAGGAAGAAGAAATAGAGGAAGAAGAAGAAAATGTAAAAGAAACTTTGGAGAAAGTACATAACAAAGAAGAACATGATAATGTCGAAGAAGATGATGTTTCTACGGAGGAACATGAAAAAGAAATTGAAGAACAAGAATCTGAGATACAATATGACGAAGAGACTCAAGTATTAATAGATGAAGCGACAAGTGCACGTGAACGTTATCAGGAAGCTGAAAAGGCGGTTAATGATTTAAATGCAGAAATTAAAAGATTAGAGGAAAAATTAGAACGTGATTATGGAAAGGAGGATGAATTTGTTACATTGGATGGAGAATGTTTCGATTATTCTGATTTAGAATATATTTATTCACTTTGTTTATTTGGTAAAGCATCGCAAAGATCTAAATCTGGTGGGAATGAGGTTAGTTTAGGACATTGGAATGAATGGTCAGGCGGTCAGATTAATAAATATTCTAAAATGAAATATGACAAGGGTCTTACATGTTGGAATGGTCCAGCTCGTTCAACGATAGTTACTTTAATTTGCGGCAAAGAAAATAAACTTATTTCTGTAATGGAACCAAGCCGTTGCGAATATGCAATGGAATTTGCAACACCGGCACTATGCAATCCAAGTATGGAACCTAAAGATTCGCATGATGAATTGTAAATTTTTATTTTTTACCTTCTGTGTGTGGGTTTTTTTTTTCTTCTTTTTTTTTTTTTTTTTTTATATATAAATGAATTACATTCAATGGCGCACGTTTCAATATATATATATATATATATATATATATATATATATATATATATATATATGAAGCACATCATTTGTGAGTCTTAAAAAAAAAAAAAAAGAAAAAAATATGAAGGACATCATTGCGAAGGATTGTATATTAATATTTTTTTTTCCTTTTTTTATATGTTTTTTTTTCTTTTTTTTTTTTTTCTTCGATATAGTATTCTCAAACATTAGACTCCACGATAAGCATATTAGATATAAATATATATATATATATATATATATATATATATTTATGTAAAAGAGCAA
>NW_023395865.1:917500-957500 GCF_014083535.2 Vespa mandarinia | reverse complement strand
CAATAATTATGTTCTTATGGGATATAGGCACCGTGATTAATACTGCAACCTGGTGAAATTTTTCTTTTCAAAAGGAGAAACGAAGGGGTGGGGATGGGGATGAAATGGAGATGATGAGGGGGTTGTAAGGTGGTGAGAAACAAATGGGATTTATAATAAACTTTCATCGATGAAGGCAAATTGATAAAAGTATAAGGACATCAAATAATCATTAAGTAATCATCAAAGGACATTTTGTTTCTTTCTTTTCCTTTTTTTTTCGTTTTTTTTTTCTTTTTTCTTCTGTTTTACCTTTCTCTGTCTCTCTCTCTCTCATACACACACACACACATACACATACACATACATATATTCACTCTATTTCTCTCAACGATATTGTTTAAACATTTTTTCTGACTTTATTATTTCATTTTTGTTCTTTATTCTTTTCCTTAATTTTCTCTCTTCTTTTTTCTCCCCCTCCCCCCCCCCTCAGTTTTTTAATTTTTCCTTTTTTTTTCTTTTTTTTTTCTTTTTTTTTTTTTCTTCTTTTTTTCTATATACGAATAAAATATATTATTTTATTATCTCGAAGACATAAAATTTGTCTAATTATTTACAAATCAAATTGAGAATTATTCTCACGTTTCAACTCCAATGATTTCCACCCTTTAAGAAAACAAATGGAGTATTATAATTAATGTTTATATTTATATGCATATGTATACATATACATATATATATATATATATATATATATATATATATATATATATATATATATATATATATATATATATATATCAAAAAGAGATACTGGAACATTATTATTGTCCCATAGAAAATGCACAATTAATTAATTAATATTTTATCCAGGCTAGAACGTTGTTGTTGTTATTGTTTACACATATATATATATATATATATGTGTGTGTGTGTGTGTATATATAAAAAAAAAAAAACGAATCAAAGAAAAAATTCTTTCAAAAAAAAAAGAAAAAAAAGGAAAAGCGAAGAGAAAAAATACTCCATCGACAGATTAATTAATTAATTCATTCATTAATTCATTAATTAGACCAGTAGTAATATCTTACTCAAAGCATGAAAATATGTATTATAATTTGAACAAAGAAAAAAAAAAAATATATACGATAGGGATTTTTTTTTTTTTTTTTTCTTTTTTTTTTTTTACTTTCCAAGTTTCTCAAACATTATAAGTTTTTCTTTAAAACTTTTAGTATCGGTTGAGACCTCCGATATGTTTCCATTTAACATATTTTGAAGATCCTCGTCGTTCTTGCTCGTTAAAAGATTATCAAAAATCATTTTGTTATCTTCTTGTTTGGCGACGGGCGAAGTCGGAGGTGAAGTCGTAATCTGTTGTTTCTTCTTTGGATAAATAACTGGACTACGTTGATTATTACCATTATCAGCCATACGTGTAACTATAGTAATCGCCAATAATTGATGTATATCTATATTCTCCTTGGTATCTGACGATTGACGCCAATAGAATTTATCTGGTGATATCAATGATTTTGAATCCTCTGTACCGTCTGCCATAGATGTCTGATCCGAATCCGTCGTCATACTTCGGCTGGACCAAGAATCCTACAAAAAAAAGAAAAAAAAAAAAAAAAAAAAAAGAAAAAAAAAAGAGAAATTGAAAAATAACAAACACATATATTTTCTTAAAATTAAATTAAGAGGAAATGACAAAAAAATTATTTTACATCACGTTAACTTACATTCTTATCACGTCTATCCATTACGTTATCAGTTATTTCCATTTCTTTTCTATCCTGTTCCACGTCTTTTTCTAAACTATCCAATGTTTCAGTACTCTCTGATGATTTATTCCTTCTTTCAGAATCCAATGTATCCGTACTACCTAATTCTGAACTCTCAGATGATTTCTGTAATCTTGATTTTCTAATAGATCTTCTTTCATCTTTATTATTATCGGTTGGTACGATATCAATGATACTTGTACTTGGTACTCTTTTTGGTATACGTCTGACTCTTCTATTCTCTAATCTATCATCAACGTCAAGATTATCAGAACTTTCTGAAGACATTCTTTTGTTTGTCCTTCTTCGAAGAATTTTTCCTTCCTCTTCACGTTCTTCCTCATCTTCGTCATCCTCCTTTTTATAATGTTCAACATTTTTAAATTCACAGGTATCAATCCTTTCAAAACTTTCGGTAGATTTAGATGTACCCTTGGAAAGTCTTCTACCAGTTGAAAGATTCATATCAGATATACTACTTCTCTTTTGTAATTCTTTTTGAATCATATCTGAACCATTGTGACATTGATCAAGTATTTCAAAACTTTCTGATGATTTTGATATTGATTTTGATGTTCTCCTACCACGAAATTCAAAACTACTTCTTCTACGTTCTATTGAATCATCACTGGTCAAAGCTTCAATGGCCTCTAAACTATCAGAAGATTTAGATATACGATCAGTTGATTTTGATATAGGATTTAGCAGTCTTCTAGATACTAAAGGTTTCGTAGTTTCTTCATATTCTATTAAATTATCAAATCCATCGGTTGACTTGGAGAATAAAAATGAACTAGCTTCCAAGCTATCGGGTGACTTTGATGATCTACTAGATGACAATCTTCTACGTGGTAACTTAGATTCCAATTCTTCAAATACATCTGATCCTTTTGATATACGATTGGATGATCTCCTTGCGATTGATCTGATATCAACTTGTTCATCACTGGATTCAATGTTAGTTGTCCTTGTTACATTAGGTGGGTCCAGACTGTCAGGTGACAAGGACGCAATGCTTGAAGGTTTTTTAGGTAGTCTAAGTTGTGGTGGTTGTTGTTGTTGTTGTTGTTGTTGTTGTTGTTGTTGTTGTTGTTGTTGTTGTTGCTGCTGTTGTTGTTGTTGCTGTTGTTGCTGTTGTTGAGATTGTGGTTGTAATTGTGGTGATTCTAGGCCTTCGAACACATCTGAATTTCTTGATGTCCTCGCTGAAGGTTTACGTGTAACCGATGGTATTACATTCTTTTTCGATTCTATTGGGGAACTGGACGAGATGATATTTTTAGGTGACTTTGGTTGATCCAAATCGTCCATCGTATCCTCGACTATGGTCGTTATCGTTGACGTTGCAGTCTTGTTTATCGTTGATGGAGCGCGTCTTGGTGGCCGACGATTTTTCGGCCTTACCGAAATTCTATGGAGGGCTGCCGTATGATTCAAGCTGGCACTCTCGAATTGAGCTGTAAATTAAGGAAAAAAAAAGAAAAAAAAAAAAAAAAAAAAAAAAAAAGAAATACATTAGCATTTTTTTTGTTTATTTTTTTCTTTTTTTGTGTTTTTTCTACAACCTCGTATTTTTCGTCCATTTACAAAGTAAGTATTAATTTTTACACGATTAAATTAATTACATTTGATTAATTTCTTTGTCTTTTTTCTTTTTCCTTTCTTTTGGTAATATTAATTAATATCTATTAATCGGATTAAAAAATTGTGATCGTTAAAAATTGAGGAAAATGAAAGAAAAAAATTATTAATCGATAATTTAATTATTAATGGAACAATGAAATATTTCAAATATTTCAAATGAATTTTAAATGATCAAAATGGAATCCATGAGAAAAGTTTATTCATTGAATATTATACAATATTAATGATATTAATCAATGTCATTAAATGGATTAAAGAAAAAAAAAAAAAATTGAGTGAAATGAAAAAGAAACAAACAAACAAAAAAAAAAAAGAAATAAAGAAAGAAATGAAAAAATAGAAAAAAGTTATTAAACGTTAATTATGCGATTATTAATGGAACGATGAAATATTTAAAAAATAGATTTTGAATAATAAAAAATGAATTTTAAATAATTAAAATGAAATGCGTGAAAAAAGAAATTTCATTATATAAGAGTATATATAAAAATTTTGTTTCTCCCACGCACACCCACACACACATACACACACACACACACAAATCATTGAAAAAAAAAAAAAAAAAAAGAAAAAAAGAAAAAAATCTTCGTCCATTAAATTATACAGTTTCTGATATAAATTATTAATAGAAACTCTAATGAATATTTAATACTTACGTAAATCCTCTTTCACCGTAGAAACTGTCCTCTCGACATTTTCTTTCGCGGGTTTGGTGACCTGAAACATAGAAAAAAAAAAAATATATATATATATATATAAAATAAATAAAACGAAAGAATATAATCAAAATTAAAGCAGAAGTACAAAAAAGAAAAAAAAAAATTAATAATATCAATTAAATAAATAAACTATTCACTTCCGTTTAGGAATAATAATTTTAATCAATTAAAAGATTCAAACGATATAAAATCGTATTAACGATTTCTACGTGAAAAATTTACGATAAAAAAAAAAAAAAAAAAAAAAAAAAGAAAAATAGAAAAAGAAATTTATTTCTTATTTTTCCTAACGATCGAATGTTACGTGAGAAGAAAATAAAATAAAGAAAAAAAAAAAAAAAAAGAAAAAAAAAATTGTTCGATCGATCGATCTAAAATATAATTAATCAACCGACGATGAAAAATATTGCGATAGTAATTTTTCGACGCAAACGTCATCGTCGAAAAAAAGAAAAAAAGAAAAAGAAAAAAAAAAAGAAAACGAAAAATTATCAATAAAATAATTTTTTAAGCGACAATTTTAACTCCGCTAAAATCATCGAACTTATGTATGCTCCTATATAATCGGGTACTCGTGTTTTTGCTTATGTTTGCATTGCGTGTACGCGTTTTAATATATACGTATACATATCTACGTATGTATCTATGTGTCCTATGTATGTATATATGTATGTATGTATGTATGTATGTATATATATGTGTGTGGGTTGCTTATAACGGTATAACGGTTGCCGTCAAGTCACTTAACCGCGATCGTTCGAAACCGGTTGCAGGTGCTGTGCCTACGGTACACGTTCTAAAATAAAAATAAGAAATAAAATGGTGAAACAGAAACACACACACACACAGAGAGAAAGAGAGAGAGAGAGAGAAAGAGAGAGGGAGAGAGAGAGAGAGAGAGAGGGAGATGATGTAGACAGTAGTCTTATTTAGTTCTACGATAAACTGATAAATAACATGATAAATGTTTTATAAGATATCAATAATCATTAATTTAATAGATTGAGAAATATCTTTAACTGTAATAATTATTAAATACAATGACAGTTGGATTGACTTCTTTATACGAATTTATCATAGCAATTATTACATATTAATATTATTAAGTAACTTAAATAATAATGCAATTTAATAATTATTAATATCAATTATTATTTAAGTAAATTTAATAATAATGTAACTTAATAATGATTGAAATCAATTATTGATCAAGTAACTTTAATAATAATGTAACTTAATAATTATTAGAAATTCAATTGTTATTTGAGTAACTTAAATAATAATACAATTTAATAATTATTAATATCAATTATTATTTAAGTAAATTTAATGATAATGTAACTTAATAATGATTGAAATCAATTATTGATCAAGTAACTTTAATAATAATGTAACTTAATAATTATTAGAAATTCAATCGTTATTTAAGTGACTTTAATAATAATGTAACTTAATAATAATTAAAATCAATTATTAGTCAAGTAACTTTAATAATAATGTAACTTAATAATTATTAAAAGTTCAATCATTATTAAGTAAGATCAATAATAATGTAACTTAATAATTATTATAAATGCAATCATTATCAAGTAACTTTAATAATGTTGTAACTTAATGATTAATTAAAAACTTACTAATTATTAAGTAAATTTAATAATTATATTGTTTATCTCCATTAAGTTATATTTATTGAGTTGATTTATACGAATAATCAAAACCCAAAATGATTACTAATAATCAAAAGAAAAAAATAAAAAAAGTAATGATCAATATATATATAAATTTAATAATAATAATCACAATAATAATAATTATTATTATTACCATAACTTAACAATTATTAATTTCAATCGTTTATATCGATTATCATTGTTAACTCAATAAAACGATGTACCTTAAAAGGAAGAAACAAAAATGAAAGACCAATTAAAAAAAATCATAATTATTACAATCAAAAGCAATCATTATTATCATTAATGTAGCTTTAAAAAATTATTATTATTCAATAATTATTATTCAATAATTATTAACGAGATAATTTGTTAATAACAAATTTAATTTAAAAAAATGTAACTTGAATAATTGTAAGTTAAATAATAAGAAAAGAAATTCATTGACGTCATAATCATAACAATAACAACAATAACAATAACAATAATAATAATAATAATAATAATAATAATAATAATAATAATAATAATAATAATAATAATAATAGCAACAACAATGATAATAATGATAATAATAATCATCAAAATTAATGTCAGTATTACCTCCTTCTTTTTGCAATGACTCCGTTGAGGAACCAATGGGATTCTCTGTCTAATCTCCGGCAATTTAGATCTAGATCGATCATCGATCTTACAATTAGATCTTAATGGACCAGGTAACTCATAATCGATCCTTTCTTTACAACCATAAACACCTATCGTAATCTTAGGGACACTCGATTGTATCCCTTGATAATTTTTACATTTAACCGCATTATCTTCCTTAGTACGATCAATCAATCTTCTTCCCTCGATCGGATTTAAATTCAATTGTTCGATTATCGCACGTATGTTCGATGATATATTACTTTCACGATGCGAGACCACCATTTTGATTTCTATAAATCTATATATAGATATATATACATGTGTGTATGTACACACATACACACACATATATATATATGTATGTATGTATGTATTTATGTATGTATGTATGTAGGTATTGATCGATAATGATTATTTTTGTTTTGTTTATTTATTTTCGTTTTTATCGAACTCGTCATTTTTTAATTTTCTTTCTTTCTTTTTTTTTTTTTTTTTGTTTTTTAATCGCATTTTTCCAAATAATTCGTACACTTGAACGATGATCTATAATTCAATTTGAATGTTTTTTTGTTTTTTCGTTCCGTAATTAAATTACGCAAAATATGCGTATTGATTATTATTATTATTATTATTATTATTATTATTATTATTATTATTATTATTTTTTTTTTTTTTTTATTTAAATTATTATTATTATTCTTTTTTTTTGTTTTATTTCTATTTATTTTTTCATTCTCATTTTTTTTTAATTTATTTATTTTTATCACTTCTCTTTACGAAATTCTATTTGAATGAACTTTCGAAAGTGAATTTTTAATTTATCGATTTACGCTTAATTTTTTATTGGATTTTTAATTTTTTTTCTTTCTTTCTTTTTCTTTTTTTTTTTTAAATTTAATTCTCATAATTTATCGTTGTATACTTAATAGTAATTACGTTAATTCGCTTAATTAAAAAAAAAAAAATCACACGTTAAATGATGTTTACTTGAATGATTCACACAAAAAAAAAAAAGAAAAAAAAAAAAAAAACAGAGATCGCAAAAGATTTCTTCTCGTTAACAAATTAATTTCTTTTCTTCTTTTTTTCTTCTTGTCTTTTTTTCTTCATTTTTTTTTCTTTTTTTTTTTTTTTTTTCTTCAATTTAATTCAAATCCCGATAAATTTATTATTCTCGTGCATTTCGTGCGAATGTTTTCGTAAGATCCGTAATTCTATTTAAAATATAAAAGAATATAATACAAAAGAGCAATTTTATTATTTTCTCAGGATTTCACGTTGTGTCCCCGTTTCTTCGAAGTCAGAGAAAGAAGTCTTTCAATGATCGAAAGATTTCATCATCTCGATCGTTACCAATTTAATTTAATTATATATATATATATATATATTTTTTTTTTTTCTAACAATACTAACAATCAATAACCTAAAGAGAAAAAAGAAATAACAAGGGAATAATAATAATTTATAATGGTAAAAGGATTTAAAGATTTCTATGGATTATCGTCGACGAGCCTTTTACGAAGATTCAGGGCAATGATCTACCCACGTTAAATCGCCCACGATCTATGGACTTTAATTTTTCTTCTTCTTCTTCATCTTCTCTTTTCTTTTTTTTTTTATTCCTTTTTTTTTTTTTTTATTTATTTCTAATCAATGATCTCTTAAACAAAGATACACACACACAAATGTATATATATATATATATATATATATATATATATATACGTAACATATAGATTTTGCAAGAAATAACATTTTATTGGCATGATCGACGATTATGTTTAGTAATGACGTTCTACGTTCTAACCGGATGTACGTAGGTTATATTAAACGGAAATTACGACATCATATTTTCCGGTAAAGAAAAGAGAAAGTAAATCGATCAGTTTGCAAATGTACATTTGCTGAATTAAAATAATTTCCATTTACTGTTTTATAAGATCCGGTGATCAATGATTCATGATTTATTAAGAACATATGTCGTTAAAATTGTCAATCGTTTTATTAATGAAAAGTGTCATTGTTGATTAGAATATTTAGAAGAAAAAAAGAAAAAAAGAAAAAAAAAAATAAAGCACACTGTTCAATGTATAGATCAAAGAACGATGATCCATGGATCTATGATCAATGATCGTTAAATGTATGTAATTGAAATCATTAATAGTTTTATTAATGTAAAGTGTAATTGTTGATTAGAAAATTTAGAAAATTAAACGAGAATACATTATATTCAATGTACTGTATGAATCAGAGATCTATAATTTATGATCGATAAAATTATATATAAATAATTTTGAAATCATTAATTAATATAATAAATAATCATTTTATTAATGAAAAAGTATAATTGTTGATTGAAAAGTTTAGAAAATTAAAGAAGTATATATTAGTTCGATCTACTGTATAGATCAGAGATCAATGATCTATTGATCGCAATTGAAATCATTAATCATTTTCTCAATGAAAAATTGTTGATTAGAAACTTAAAAAAAAAAAGAATACACATTTCTTCAACGTTTTGTACAGAACATAGATCAACGATCTATGATCGAGAAATATATATATATATATATATATATCGTTGAAATAATTTATCGTTTTCTAAATGGAAAGTGTGAATAATTGTTAATTAGAAAATTAAACGAAAAAAAAAAACAAAGATGATTCATTTATTGGATGTATTACATGTAGATAAATGATCGATGATCAATGATTGAGAATAAAATATATATAGATATATAACGTCGCGATCCATTTATCGTTTTCTAAATGGAAAGTGTAAGTAATTGTTGATTAGAAAAGTTAGAAAAAAAAAATAAAGAACACGGTTATTCCATTCGCTATCTAGATTAGATCGATGATCTATAATCTATAATGAAATAAATAAATAAATAAATAAATAAATAAATAAATATATATATATCGTTGAAATCATTTATCATGTACTAAATGGAAAATGTGAATAGTTGTTGATTAGAAATTTTCAAAAAAAAAAAAAAAAAAAAAAAAAAAAAGAAAAACGAAGATGACTCAGTCTAATAGATGCTTGGATCAAAGATCGATGATCTACAATTGTAAAGAAAATATATACGTCATATATCATTGATATCCATTCATTATTTTCTAAAATGGAATTTAAATGATTGTTGATTAGAAAATTTAGAAAATAAAAAATAAACAGGACACATTTATTGAATGAACTATATAGAACAGATCAATGATCCACGATCTATGATCCACGATCTATGGATCCGAGTTAGGTGAGTTATCTTATTCTTTTTAATCGATATGTCAATGTCTCTTATCTATTCTTATTAGAAAGACATTTGTTACAAGTTAATAATAGTGGAGAACATTAATTATTATACAGACAATTATTATAGTAATTTAGATCCATTTCTTTTTTATGAAATTTTTTTTTTGTTCCCCCCCCCTTTTTTTTCCCCGATCAAATAGTAAAAAGAAAAAAAAACAAAAAGAAAATAAAATCAATGTTGAGTAATAATAAAAATAATGAATCATAAAAATATTAGTATTATTAATTACTATCGACGTTATTAATTATAATTGAATTGTTTAACTATTAATTATAATATATTAATAGTATACTATTAATATTAATAACATTACTATTATTATTATTATTATATTTATTTATTTTATTATTATTATTATTATTATATTTATTTATTTAATTATTATTATTATTATTAATATTATAATTTCAATTACACTATATAATAGTAATTATTCGCATGATAAATAACAATGAAACGCGTAAAAAAGAAATAAATAAAAATCGAAAATTAATTTTGCGATTGAATTATTTAGAATCAAAACATAAAAAAAGAGAGAGAGAGAGAGAGAAGAAAATTTCTAATAAATAAATAAATAAAAAAAAAAAAAAATAAAACGATAAAGATCGATGATCTAACGCAAGTTATTGTTTTGTTTTTTTGTTCTTTTCTTTTTTTTTCCTTTTTTATTTTCATTGTTAGATCTTTTGTCGTCATTACTGTGCACTGAGGAGATCTTAGAAGCCTAACAATCTAATGTCCCACACTGTCTAATGCGGCACGTTCACGTGCAAACGAAGAGAAAGGACCAGAACTTTGATTTCACCGTTAGAAAATCACCATAAATCACCATACTTTGTTATACCTAATTTCGGCCAGTAGCTATCTCGATCGTCGGACTTTGCTATTACAACATTTTTCTTTTTTCTTTTTTTCTTCTCTTCTGTCATTAGAATTATGTTTTTTTTTTTTTAAATTTCTTCTTCTTCTTCTTCTTCAAAAAAAAAAATATATATATATATAAAAAAAAAGAAAAAAATTTCTAATATTTTTTCTAACCTTTTTTATTAGAAACTATTCAATCTTCTGCGATCCAATTTTTTATCATTTTTATCAAAAAAGAAGAAATAAAATAAAACGAAAGAAAAGAAAAGAAAAGAAAAATATAATACCATTTAGTATTATATTATTATAATCGTTTAATTAATTGATTATTTAAAAAAAAAAGTACGAGAAGATTATAATAACATTAATAAATATTATTACGTTTATATTATTGATATTTATTATTATTATAAATATATATTAAATTCAATTAATTTAATATTAACAATATAAATAAATTAATATTAACAATAACGATTATTATTATTATTATTATTATTATCTACGTGACAAATTATTTTTTATATTCAGTATATTATTATTATTATTAATATAAAAAAAAAAATAAATAATAAAATATATAATCGATCATTATTATAATAAATAGAAGATTTTTCTATCGTCATCATTTCTTTCCTTTTCTTTTTTTTTTCTTTTTCTTCTTTTTGATGAACGAAATTAACGTTTGCAAAAAAAAAAAAAAAAAGAAAAGGAGCAACAAAAAAAAATTAATAAATAATAAGAAGAAAAATAATAAGAGAACGAGCGAATGATTTATGTTAATTGAATGATTACAAAGCGGAAGGAGTGTTGTACGCGCGAATAAAATAAAATAAAAAAAAAAAAAAAAAAAAAAAAGAGAAAAAAGAAAAGAAAAAAAAAAGGCAAGAAAAGAAAAACGACTAAAATAAAGATAAAGAAAAAAGAGGATAATAAAAAAAAAAAAATATATATATATATATATATATATATATATATATATATAAAAAGAAATAAAAGAAGAAACCAATTTAACGTGAGAGATAAATTAGTGCATTTGTTTCTAATGCTAACGTTTGCTTGGCATTCCATTAACTCAGCATGGTGACGTTTCACATGGTTGAAAAAGGGAACGTTCCGGAATTTAAAACAACCATAATGACTACATTGCAACGAAGAGACGTGCATTTGATTCGTATGCATCCATGCATATTTCTGTCTATGTGTGTGTGTGTGTGTGTGTGTGTGTGTTACCAAGTTCATTTGTAATAGTTTTATGTGACGTTAGAATGATGTTGGAAATCTGGCACGCTCTCGTATTTCCGTCCTATTGTCGTTAAACATTAGTATTGTTTAGAAAAAAAAAAAAAGAAGAAAAAAAAAGAAGAAAAAAGAATACCGTTAACGACTATGTAATTTTTCTTTTTTTTTTTTTTTCTTTTTTTTTTTCTTCTAATTTAATTCAATTTAATTCAATTAGCAATTATTAATTAGCAATAAGTCTGTCGTCTAAATGAAACAATGATAACATAAGTTTTTAATCAATCGTTAAAATTTAATTATTCCTAATGTAATTGTAATCGATTAATATTTTTGATACAATCATAATCGATTAATTATAATTTTAAACGATACAACGCGACGAATTAATAATATTTTATTTACTTTTTTTTTGTATTATTATTATTATTATTATTATTATTATTATTATTATTATTATTATTATTATTAATAATTATTATTAATTATTAATGTTAATCGTGGAATTTAATTATATATTAATTTAATTCATGAATATAAAAATTATTCGATTTATATAATTTTGGAATTATTATTAATATTATTTGATATAATTAATAAATTAAAAAAATTTCGATGTATTTATTATCGAAAATTATTCATTTTTATTATTAATTATTAATTATTAACAAATCGATTTTCCATTTAATTATTGATTTCTAATTAATATATATATATATTAAATAATTAAAATCGACAGCTATCGATATTCAATAAAAAAAAAAAAAAAAAAAAAAAAAAAAAAAAAAAAAAAAAAAAAAAAAAAAAAAAAAAAAGGAGTAGAAGAAAAGAAAAAAAAAAAAAAAAAAAGAAATGAAAGAATTGACAATAGGTAGATAGAAGGACAAATATTTAACGGAGAGATCTAAAACGTTGTGTATCCGATATTCGAACGAAACTAAAAGATTCCATTAACAGAACTAAGTCGGCCATAACGAAACGGAAAGAGAAATAGACAAAGAAAGAGATGTTTTGATGGTTAACTAGATATCTCTCTTTCTCTCTCTCTCTCTCTCTATATATATATATCTCTCTATCTCTCTCTCTCTCTCTCTCTCTCTCTCTTTCCGGCTGAAGTATAAAACAACAAATCATTTCACGCGATACGATTTCTTACGATACGAAGAAAGTGACTACTTTTGAGAGATCTACTTTAAAAGATTTTAACGATACATATGTAATAATGTAAGTATGAGAGAAAGAGAGAAAGACACACAGAGAGAGAGAGAGAGAGAGAGAGAGACAGATGGATAGATAAGTGGATAGAGATAAATAGAGTATGTTATTATTACGAGAAAGAGAGAGAGAGAGAGAGATAAAAAGGTTTTTAACAGGTTCGAAAGATTATTATAAAAAGTAAAAAAAAAAAAAAAAAAAAAAAAAAGAGAAAGAAGGAGAGAAATATTTTTAATCGATCGAAAAAATTTAACAAGAGTAGAAAAAAATTGGCGTCGGTGAGAAATTATTATAGTCGGAAGGGGGGGGGGGTGTGGAAAAAGAGACAAAGATAAAAAAATAAAAAAATAAAAAAATAATAGAAAGAAACGAAGACAATGATAGAAATAAATTTAACAAATCGATGAACGAAAAATTATGTTAATGAAAATGAAAGAGAGAGAGAGAGAGAAAGAGACAGACAGAAGAGACAGCCAGAAAGAGAGAGAAAGAGACAGACAGAAAGAGAGAAAAAGAGAGAGAGAAAGAGACAGACAGACAGACAGAGTGACTGAGAGAGAGAGAGAGAGAAAGAGAGAGAGAGAGGAGTAGGAGAAAGAAAATAATTTTTAATAATAATTTGTCGAAAAAAAAAAAGAAAAAAAAAAGAAAAAAAGAACATAAAATCAAACATAAAAATGACTAACCATAATAAGTAGCGTTCTTGTTAATATCTGTGTTCTATCCTGAAGTTGGTTATATACTAACAATAAATGATCGACGAGTATGAAAAAATGAGTGTGAGAGAGAGAGAGAGAGAGAGAATGAGAGAGGGGGGAGAGAGAGAGAGAGAAAGGGTTAGAGAGATTGTTTTATCTCATAAATTCACAAAATGGCGGAACAAATCGATAAGATATGAATGAAAATTTTCTGTTTTGTTAGCTTTTTTCTTCTCATAATTTCCCCCCCCCCCCCTTTCTTTCTTTCGTAAGTATACCTTACAAAAGGCACAAATCGATAATTCGGTGTAATCTTATCTTTTTATCTTATGAGCTTCGTGAATTTTTTGCAAGGTTAAATATTATCGATAGTGAACGTATTATATATGTATATCTATATACGGACATATATGGCCAATAATATTTATTAATACATATATGATTATATGTATGTATAAAAAAAGAATATATATATATATATATATATATATATATGATTAATATAAATGTATGTTAATTATATTATAAATTTGTGAACTAAATTTTATTGTTATTCTTTTTTTATTTTGATTTTGATTTTTATTTTATTGTTATTCTTTCTTTTTTTTTTTTCTTTTTTTGTCTCTTTCTCTTTCTTTTTTCTCTCAATTATTTTTTTTTAACCCTACGAACGAAGTACTTCCTCTGTTATTATTTAAATTATTAATCAAATTTCATATTCAATTGTTAATTATTATTAAATATTTTTATACACTCTAACAGTGCAATTATCTTTAACAATTTATTTATTTATTTATTTATTTATTTCTTTGTTAATTTTTGAATTTTTGACATCGTAAAAGTGCTGGTCAATTTTAATGATTACTTTTTTTTTTTTTTTTTTTTTTTTTTTTAATACGTCAAAAACACTGTTATTGCATTACGATAATTTATTTCTCATTTTAATAATCATCGTAAAGGTGTAATTAATTCTTAACGCCACTTTTTACAATGCACTTTCCAAAGTGCAATAATATTTAA
Organism: Vespa mandarinia; assembly: GCF_014083535.2. Classification (NCBI taxonomy): domain Eukaryota; kingdom Metazoa; phylum Arthropoda; class Insecta; order Hymenoptera; family Vespidae; genus Vespa; species Vespa mandarinia. The sequence continues at coordinate 942,697 of NW_023395865.1, read as the reverse complement.
TGATTTCTTTTCTTACTTTTTAATACACTTTTCAAAAGAGTACCGATTGATTTTAATAAAGTTTAAAAAGTACGATTAATTTTTAATACACTTTTTTACAATACACATACACACACACACACACACATATATATATACTCGAGAAAGTGCAATTATTTTTTATAATTTTACTTCCTTTTTTTTCTTTTTTTTTTTTTTTCTAAAGAACAATCCGAAAGCATAATTGATTTTTAATAATAATTTTTCTTAAATCACTTCGAAAGTTCAATCGATTTTTAATAATTTCTTTTTTTTTTTTTTTTTTTTCTTTTTTTTTAAAGAACACTCCGAAAGCATAATTAATTTTTAATAATAATTTTTTCAATCCCTTCGAAAGCTCAATTAATTATTAATAATATGATTTTTTTTTCTCTTTTTTTTTAAGAGCATTCCGTCGGCGCAATTTAATTTTTAACGCTCGAAGAGCGCAATTTTTTTTTTCTTAAACAATTCTTTTTCTTGTTTGCCTTTTCCACCAACCCCTCCCCTTGCCACGCCGTCCCTCCCTCCTCCTCCCCACGACCACCCTTGCCTAGCTAGAAAAAAATCGCAGTCGATGTTGAATTCTTTTTATTTCGTTTAATCCTACTGAATTATATCGCAAAAGATTAAATTTTTGCGATTAAAATTTTTTACCTTTTTTATCAAAACAAAATATATATAAATTATATATATATATATATAAGTACACACGCGCGCGCACACGAAGAGTCGATTAATTTTCAATTCTGATTAAGAGATCGCGAATTAACTTTTTTTTCTCTCCCCCGCCCTCGGTTAAACACATTAAACACCATTAAATCAAATTTAACGGAGCAAATAAGTGTTCGATCATTTCCAATGAAATACACTTTCTTCGTTGGAATACACTCTGAAACTTTTTTTTTTTTTTACAAAAAAAAAAAAAAAAAAAAGATAAGAAAAGAAAAGAAAAAAGAAAAAAAAAATTACATCCTTCGTTGCACGCACTCGTAAATTTTCCTCTCAACCCTCCCCAACGCCTCTCCACACTAAACAAAAAATTCGTATTTCGACGGGGAAGGGTGGGGATAAAAATGACGAATAAAATAAAAGAAAGAAAGAAAAAAAAAAAACAAGAAAAAAAAACAAAGAAAAAAGTAGAGGGAAAAGAAAGGGAGTACACGCGGAAAAAAAAAAAAAAAAAAAGAAGGAACAAACAAAAACAACAACAGCAACAACAACACAGGCAATAACGACGCGTTACGAAGGTAAGAATCACGAAGAGAGAAAAAATAAATAAATAAATAAATAAATGAATGAATAAATAAATAAATAAATAAATAAAATAAAATAATATAACTCGAACCACCGAAATATTTCTCCGATGAAATAATTTTTGATTTGGTCAGTGTTACTAACGACAGATTCGTTACAACTGAGCAACTTCGTCCTTCGTTCTTAGTTAGAACGATCGATGGGCTTTACAAATACACACAAATGTAAAACCCACAAATACACACACACACATAGACATATACATAGACACACATACACATACACGGACGCACATATATAAACCTATACACATAAAGTTAAACCGTATACGTGAAAACGTAGACACGTCAAATACAAAACTGATATACAATCGAACGAATAAAATATAATACGTGTATGTTAATCCGTCTATCTTTCTCTCTATGTATTAATATGATTCCCTTGTATATGTTTATGTCTATATATATGTGTGTATGTATGTGTATGTGTATGTGTATGTGTATTAAAAGGGGAGACAGGAAAGAAGCCCTTCACTCGCGTTCGAAAGGGGAGTGAAATGAAATTCGAGTAATATCTGTGTCTATGAGTAATATGTATTTGTATGTGTGTATGTATAAGTGAGAGATAGAGAGAGATAGAGAAATAAAGAGAGAAAGAGAGAGAGAGAGAGAGAGAGTGTGTGTGTGTGTGTGTAAATTTCTAGCGGATAGAAACGCGTGTCGCACGTGGAAAACGCATCGTTCGACTGTCGCTGTGATTCCTTTCAAGTTGCCAGCAGAAGCAGAAGCAGAAGCAGGTTCGTTGCTGAGTTTTGGGAGTGGGTAGACTAGAACATTGTGTGCTGTTTCAGAAAGAGAGAGAGAAAGAGAGAGAGAGGGAGGGGGAGAAGAAGTGGTAGTAGCGATGGTGGGGGATGATGGTGGGGGTGGTGATGGTTGCAGTTGGTTATGAGATTTGTGTAAACATTTTTTTTTCTTTCTCTCTTTCTTTCTTTTTCCATCTTTTTTTTTTTTTTATTTTTTTTTATTAGGTATGTGTACATATATATATATATATAAAGTGTATGTAAACATTATGTAAAAAAATGTATATAAAAATTATTAGATATATATATATATATAATATATTAGGTTGGAAACTATGAAACGGGCTTTTTTGTTTAGTTATTTTATTTTCATTCAACGCCCATTTCATAGTTTCCAACCTGATATATAAGTATTAGGTTGGAAACTATGAAACGGGCTTTTTTTGTTTAGTTATTTTATTTTCATTCAACGCCCATTTCATAGTTTCCAACCTGATATATAAGTATTAGGTTGGAAACTATGAAACGGGCTTTTTTTGTTTAGTTATTTTATTTTCATTCAACGCCCATTTCATAGTTTCCAACCTGATATATAAGTATTAGGTTGGAAACTGTGAAACGGGCTTTTTTTTTTGTTTAGTTCTTTTATCTTCATTCAACGCCCATTTCATAGTTTCCAATCTGATATATAAGTATTAGGTTGGAAACTGTGAAACGGGTTTTTTTTTTGTTTAGTTATTTTATTTTCATTTAACGCCCGTTTCATAGTTTCCAACCTAATATATAAATATATATATATATATAATAATATAAAAATATATATGATAATATATTGTATAAATAATATATATATATATATATATATGTACGTATGAATGTATGTATGTATTTATGTATGTATAAATGTATATGTCAATTTAGAGGTTTCAGTTTAAGAGAGAAATTCATTTAAATGACGTGTTCCTAGAAGATCTCTTACATTTGAAAGGAATGGATTTAACGTGAGTTTAGTGAGTTTGATGAGTTTCTAACTGAAGGGGGTGAGAGAGGGACGAACGAACGATGGGAGGGAGGGAGAGAGGGTGAAAGAGGAAGAGAAGCAAACGAAAGGTTTCATACTTCGCTAAGAGTGTGGTATAGTAACAGCTGGCAGCTGTAGAACAAGATGAGTAGCAACAACCGTTATCTTGTCTCTCCTTCTTAAGATATCCTAGATCGTTAGATCGTAAATAATCGTAAATAATCGTAAATAATCGTAAATAATCGTAAATTACATATATATATGTATATACTTATTTCTCCATACTTTCTACGAATTTATTCTATTGTTTCGTTAATGTATATATATATTTGTTTTTATTATTATTATTATTATTATTATTATTATTATTATTATTATTATTATTATTTTATTATATATATATATATACATATACATATATATATATATACAAAATATTATTTCTTTTTATAAATATTTTATTATTAATATTATTTTATTTTTATTTTTTTATTATTATTATTATTTTAATATACATATACATATACATATATATATATTTGTTTTTATTATTATATTATTATTATTATTATTATTATTATTATTATTATGTTTTTTTTTATTACTATTATTATCATTTTATTTTTATTTTATTATTGTTATTTTAATATACATATACATATATGTATATATATATATATATATATATATATATATAAAGCAAAATTGTTTATAAGAGTTAAACGAAAAAAATTCAATAAAAGAAAAAAAAATAAATAAATAAAAAGTAAAAAAGTAAAAAATAAAAAATAAAAATTCAATTACAAAAAAAAAAAAAGAAAAAAGAAAAAAGAAGATAAAATACATAAAATTCAACGATAGAAAAAATAAGAGAAAGGAAATAAATGGGAATAAAACAAAAGTTTAAAAAATAAAAGAACAATAATAATAATAATAATAATAATAATAATAATAATAATAATAATAATAATAATAATAATAATAATAATAATAATAATAATAATAATGAATAAATAAGCAGAAAAAAGAAGAAGAAGAAGAAGAAGAAGAAGAAGAAAAAAGAAAGAAAGAGCAATTAAATTATCTAACCATTATAAATGTATCTAAAGATACATTTTCTAACTATTTCCTCGAACTGGATTTCTCAATCATGTCGTTCACCTACAAGTTCTCCTTTCTCTCTCTCTCTCTCTCTCTCACACACACACACACACACACACACACATACACATAAATAGAGAAAGACGTACACTCTCTTTTCAGTATAATCAAGATTGCTTAACAAACGCTACGATTGTATCTATTTTTCTTTTCCCTCCCGAAAGATAGAAAAATGGAGGAAGATAATACGATAGGGGAAAAAAAATGAAAGAGATAAAAAATAAAATAAAAAAAAAAAAAAAAAAAAAAAAAAAAAAAAAAAAAAAAAACAGAAAAAAAATGTCGGCCATGCTTCCACGAATCTTCCATAACTACACGACACGATAATAATAACAACAACAACGGAGATTATGGTTTCTTTTTTTTTCCTTTTTTTTTTTTTTTCTTTTCCTTTTTCCTTTTTTGTCGTTGTCGAAATCGACTGAATGATCCAACGGGGGAAAAATGATTTAAGGCTATCGTTGACTTTGTTATGTCATCTTTAGATTAGAATTCTTTTTTCTTTTTTTTTTTTTTTTTTTTTTATTTAAATGTAATATTTAAACGAGCCAAAGGACAACGACGAATCTCTAGATAAATTATGTTACGTCTTTCTCGTGAATTATTATCGATTATGGAGATTTATTATTATAAAAAATAAATAAATAAATAAATAAATAAATAAATAAATAAATAAATAAATAAATAAATAAATGAATTAGAAAAGGTATGAATGGGTAAACAAAATGGATAAATAAAATAAAATCATTAAATTGATCGACAAACAAATAATCGATAAAATAAAATAAAATCAATAAATGAATGAGGAAAAAAACAAACAAACAAACAAATAAATAAATAAGTAAAGATATAAAGTGGGTAAACAAGTGAATAAACAAAAAATAAAATCAATAATTGAATCGACGTATAATAATATAATATGATGTAATAATAAATAAAATGAAATCTAAAGTGATAATAGATATGAAATTTTTTCTTCTTTCTTTTTCGTTTTTCAAAAAAGTGTCGAATTCGTATCAAAGAAAAAAAAAAAAAAAAAAAAAAAAAGAAATAGAAAACAAAAAAATAGATTGAAATAAAAGGAAAGGCAAGAGAGAGGGGAAAAGCAAAAAAAAAAAGTAAAAAAGTAAAAAAAAAAAAAGAAAGAAAAAGAGGGCGAGAAAGAGGAGAAAGGAGAAAGAAAAAAGAAAAAGAGAAAAAGATCGAGGGAAGAATGATCGAAATGTTAAAAAAAAAAAAAAAAAAGAAAAAAAAAAAAAAAAAAAGAAAAGAAAAAATTTTTTTTTTTTAATAATCTTTACATAATTCTAGGAAATATCAAATTTATGTAACGCTTCCTTGATCCATTTTTTGCGATTAAAGCTTTATAACATTCGTTTATCGAACATAATTATCGCGTTCCAATCTTTCAATTCGTTTCCTCGATTTTCTACGATACGAATCAAATTTTGTTATTGACTTTTCGAATCATACTCTTTCTATCTTTCTTCCTTTTTTCTTCTCTTTCTTTTTTTTATTATTCTTTTTTTTTTCTTTTCTTTTTTTTTTTTCTTTCTTTTTTTCTTTCCTTTTAAATTATATAAATCAAATCACGCACGTTCACTACGTAACCATCGTACTCCTTTGATTAGGCTCATACGGATTCAATTAAAGTGACGTAATTAATGTCGTAATTAATAGCGTGATTAATTACTTGTTTGCGTTCGAATCCTTCTACCCCCACTCCACTCCGACCTTCCCTTCCCCAGCCCCTCCCCGTCTCCACGACCCATACTCAACCCTTAAATCCCCAATTGGTCTCCTCGCTTCACTTCTGCGCTACTCTAATCGCTGTTTTCATTTCGAAAAAAAAAAAAAAAAAAAAAAAAAAGAAAGGAAAAAAGAAAAAAAAAAAAAATTAAAAATACAAAAAAAAATTTGTTTTTTACGAGCTGCAAATTTTCTCGTTTATTTTTACGCCGCGATTGGAATGGATTCGTTTTAATTAAATAAAAAAAAAAAAAAAAAAAAAAAGAAAAAGAAAAAAAGAATAGAGAACGAAGAAGAAAAAAGAAAAGAAAGAAAGAAAGAAAGAAAAGAGAAAAAGAAAAGAAATGAAAAGAAGAAAAGAAAAAAAGAAATTACTTTTTAAGATCATCTCTTTATACAATTAAAATAATCAATTTGTTTATAATTAAAATGATCAATCAAATTATTCGATTTTGATCTAAGAAAAATTTGTTTAATTAAATTTTTAAACGCACGTACCTCTCTCTCTCTCTCTCTCTCTCTCTTTCTCTCTCTTTGTGTGTGTGTGTGCGTGTGTGTGAGTATGTGTATGTGTATTTATATGTAGACATAATGCTTCGAATTAATAAGATAAATCTCAATCAGAGATTCATATGGATTCTTTGGCCTTGCAAGCAACGCCATGACGAAAGCTAGACTGCAACAAAATGCCACGTAAATATCAATCCGGCTTAACAACTATGTCTGCTGTTATGGACTCGAACTTTAATGTCAACATAATAATAATATTAATAATAATAATCATAATAATAATAATAATAATAATAATAATAATAATAATAATAATAATAATAATGATGATGACAATGATAATAAATAATAATAATAGTAATATATATATATAATTAATATTAATATAATAATATTAAATTAATATAATAATATTTATTATGATATTATGTACGACAAAAAAATAATTATTGTTATAGATAATAATTATTGTAGTTAAAATGAAATAATTTACACGTCCATTATTATTATTATTATTATTATTATTATTATTATTATTATTATTATTATTATTATTATTATTATTAATATTGCTGTTGTTGTTATTTAATTAAATATATAAAAACGTAGGAGATATTACGAATTTCAAAATTTTCCACGTCAACATTTACGATTTACGATAACACAATCAAAGAAAATGGTACATGTTTTTCCTTCTTTGTTTTCTTTCTCTCTTTGATTATTTCTATTCATTATTTTATTCATTTTTTTTTTTTTTCATAAGATAAGAAAATCTGTCGTACGATCTGATTTAAGAAAAAAAAAAAAAAAGAAAAGAAAAAAAAAAAAGAGAAAAAAAATGAATAAAAAAATATTTTCATACTTCAAAATCTATTCGTAAAGTCATCATCAATGACCTGTCTCAACGACCGTCGATTATGACGAGAATAGTAATAATAATAATAATAATAATAATAATAATAATAATAATAAAAGGAAAGAGAGAGAGAGAGAGAGAGAGAGAGAAAAGAGATATAATAGTTCCGTTTTATCATTGCACAAGTCGGTTTCTCGTTTCGAAAGGATTGAGAGAAGTCGATCGTAACATTGTAGATTCTTTTACGTAATAATACTTGAGGAAAGTATACTACTTGCTCAGATAATAATAATAATAATAATAATAATAATAATAATAATAATAATAATAATAATAATAAATATTTGTAAAAAAAGTTAAAATTAAAAATATGACATTAAAATGGATGAAATCAATGTTTAAATAAATAATTAAAAATTTGTAATACAATTTTATAATTAATATTGATTTTCTTCGAATTTTTTTTTTCTTTTTTGTGACATAAGAATAATTTTTTTTTATTTAATTATCAATAAATTTCTTTATTATACTTCGTACGTTCTGTAAAAGTTATAAAATAATGCAAACGTACTCGTTAAGTTATTGCAAAAAAGATTTTATTGAATTTAATGTATCTATAATAGAGTTATCGTTCTGTCGATAATTTAGTTAGAATGATTTCTCGTTTATCGACCGTGCCGCTCATCTGTTGGTAATTTATCGACCATGGTCGATAACACGTATTTACTTTAAAAAAGAAATATAAAAAATAGAAATATTATAGCAAAACCGATGAAATCAACGTTTAAATAATTAATTAACAATTGTATATATATATATGTGTATGTGTGTATGTATAATTCATAAAATCATGAAAGATGTTGCAAAAAAGATTTCATTGATTAAACATATCAACGATAGATTAACCTTCTGTCGATAAATTAATAATAGATCTCTACATTTATCGATCGGTACGCCATACTTGTCGATAATTTACCAACGACATTGATAATACATACAAAAGACAAAAGCTATAATTCAAAATTATGAACTATTTTCTACGGATAATTCAATCAACGATATATATACATATATATATAATTGGTACAAATTATTTGAAGAATGACTATTTTTTGTTTACGAAATAAATTTTTATGTGCAAAATTAAAAGAAAAAAAAAAAAGAAAAAACAAATTAATTAAATAAAACATTATTGATATGATCTCGCGCGAATAAATTAAAATAAATAATAAACATATGTATAAGAAAAAAAAAAAAACAAATTTTTTTTTGTTTTAATTTGTCAATAATTTAATAATATTGGATTAATTCTCTTAACAACATATAGAGGAAGATAGAGAGAAAGAGAGACACAGAGAGACAGAGACCGCGGGCCAAGTAACGGTAAAATAAATATCACGCAAATACAGTGCTATGTCGCACACGTTTCGTTTCCGCGTTCACTCTCGAAAGAGACTCTCTTACTTTGCCTTTTGCCCCGTTCCCATTCCAGCACGTTAATGAGCTTAAATTCAAAAAATCAACGAACCGTGACGCCATTCAATTCCAAATTTGTTCTCTTCTTTTTTTTTCCTCCTTCATTTTTTTTCTTTTTTTTTTTTTTTTCATGTTTTCTCAATTCTTTCTTCTCTCACGGATATTACGAAGTTTTTTGACGTCATTATTTGTTGACGTTCATTTTCAGAATTTATGCAAAACGCAACGACGAGTAAACGACAAAGAATAATAAATATAAAAAAAAAAAAAAAAAAAGAAAAAAAAAATACCTACTGTATATCAGTCTATACATGAGCGTATTCTCAAAAAATTATTATTATTATTTTTTACTTCATTTTTTCAATCGATTCACGTCAGAAACAAAAAAAAAAAATTGTCGACCAAAACTTTTTAATTTAAAAATCTCTCTTTCTCTCTAATTAAAAAAAAAAACAATCAGATAAATTATTTCATAATATAAATCAAAATTTATCTTTTAAAAGATAAATTTTATCATTTAATTCTTAACCCTTTGGAAGATCTTTTAAAGGAAAATGTTTCAAACGAAATTATTAAAATATAAAAAAAAAAGACAGTGAGAAAGGGTGGGGTGAGCTGGGATGGGTTGGGGGTTGAGTACAAAAAATCCAGATTTGCTGCGAAAAAGAGAAAGGGAAAAAAGAAAAATGGCAAAAGAAAAGAGAGGAAAAGAAAAGGAAAAAAAAAGAAAGAAAAGCAAAAAAATAAATAAATAAATAAATAAAAAAGAAAAAAAAAAAGAAGAAAAAGAAGAAAAAAGGAGTCAGAAATAATAATGGCAGGCAATGCAAAGTTGGTTGGTTTGCTTTGCTTGCCTACTTGTTCCAACGTGAGAGAAACAGAACAATGAACGTTCCACGGACGTAAAAGGGACGTAAAACGCGTTTCAAACGGCAGTCGAATCACCGTTCATCTGACTTTTTTTTTTCTCTTTTTTTTTTTGTTTTTCCTTTTTTTTTTTTTCCTTATATTCCTTCCTTTCTCCCTTCCTCTTTCTATTTCTCTTTCTTGGTAGTAGCTATGTTGTTGTTGTTGTTGTATTACCTTACCTTTCTTATTGAATTTTATTCATTATGGTATTACAAGACAGAGAGAGAGAGAGAGAAAGAGAGGTGAGAAGGGAGAGGGAGATAGAGAGGACACGTAAGAGAGAGAGAGAGAGAGAGAAAATATGTAACATATTTACACACTTTACGTCATTTTTCTTATGTAAGTATTTCGTCATAGTGAAACTTTTATTATTATTATTATTATTATTATTATTATTTTTATCATCGTTTATTTAAATATTTATTTATTTATTAATTTATTTATTTACTATTACTATCACTATTATTATTATTATTATTAATATTATTATTATTATTATTATTATTAATATTATTATTATTATTATTTAAAAAACAAGAAAAAAATAATTGAAATCTAAATTTTTTTATAAACCTAATTTTCTTTTTTTCCTTTGTTTTTTTTTTTTTTTTTTGTAAAAAGTTTTTGAAAATTAATTAATTTTTTTGATGGGATTTTATTTTTTTTACGTAAGTAGACCTCTATCTATTGATCGCGACGATCTTTTATGTTAATTTCTTTTTTTCGGGGGCGACGGGGAGGTAGGGGGTGAGAGGCGGGATTCTTTAATATTTTTCGACGATGACGTTTGTTCGTTTATACCTTTTTTTTTCTCTCCATTTTTCTTTTCCTCATTGTTCTCAGCCTTTTCTTATTTATTAATTAATTAATTAATTAATTAATTAATTAATTAATTAATTTGTTTGTCTGTTAAAATTTGTTTACTCACTTTGATATGGCTCTCATCGTTCGCACCCCTATCAGGTTTGTCGTAATTTCCAAAATGATGCTGCAAAAGAAATAAAAATTAATAATAATAATAAAAAAAAATAAAAAAAAAAAAAATGAAAAAAGAAAATAATAATAAGACGGATGTTTCTTTTTGTGATTTAATAAAAGACTATATATGATTATTATACTAAGAAAAAAAAAAAAAAAAAAGAAAAAAAAAAGAAAAATAAATAAATAAAAAGAAAAAGAAAATTAAAAAAAGATTAAAAAAAAAAAAAAGAAAGGCAGAGACAAACAACCAAAACGTTTTCGATAATCTTACCATCAATTTTCTCGAACGATTAGATGCAAAATTAGATAATCGCAAAGTACTCTTAACGATTCTCCTCCAACAATTGATAATTATCTCTCTCTTACTCATTTCGTATCACTTTCACACCTCAATTGTAATAAAATAATTTATTATATATAACAAAAGAAAAAAATTCAAAAAAAAAAAAAGAAAAAAAAAAAAAGAAAGAAAAAGAAAAAAGAAAAAAGAAAAGAAATTTATTATTATATACTTTTATATATTATTATTGTCACCATTATCATCATCATCATCATCATCATCATTATTATTATTATTATTATTATTATTATTAATATATATTCGTTTATTTATTATTATTATTACACATATATATATATGTACGTAATATTATTATTAAAATTTTAATATTATATATAATAAAAAAAAAAAAAAAAAAAAAAAAAAAAAAAAAAAAAAATAGAATCACCAATGAAATTTAGTGAAGAAAAATGAAGACTTCAAAAAAAGAGAAAAACGAAGAAAAGAGAGACGAGAAAAGAAAATATTGCTCGACAAATTCGTTAATTTCTAAAAATAAAAAACCCGACGCGATCTTACTTCTCTAATGGACGATTTATTACTGACTGACATTTATTACAAATGACGAATAAATAGATAAATGTTAAAGTGTTATAATCGCGTTATCTCACCTCGGTGGTTTCCTGCTGATAACGTTCTCCAGCAGTCTGAAACGCAAAAACGGATTTCTGATGTCACACATGCATATATATGCACGCGTGCACACACACACACACACGCGCGCGCGCATTTTTGCATGTATATGCATAAAAATGCATACACATGCATACATATATACATAAAAGTTAAATAAGTACATCTTTATGATCGATTACTTTAATAAAAATATTAATCCATCGATAAATATTTATATATGTATGAATATGATCAATTAATTAATTAATTATTTAAATAAATAAATAAGTAAATAATGATGATGACGATAAATAAAAAATAAAATTGTTCAAAAAAATTCTTATATTATATGTATAAGTTGCAATAAATATTTGAAATAAATATGATAAATAAAAAATGAAAATATTTAAAAACTATTTCTTATACTACATTCATCAATTGCAATAAATATAATAAATTAAATGAAAAATTATTTAAATAATTCTTATAGGATATACATCAATTGCAATAAATATCATATATTGACGTGCAACACGTGGGATGGGATTTGGGTGAGTGGTTTAAAGCACGAGATACAAAATCTGATTTTTGATAATATCAAAAGTTTTCATTAGGTTCAAATCCTGGGAGGGGAGAATATTGCATAATAAAAAAAAAAAAAAAATTGTATAAACCTTCTTAATTATAATATTAATAATAAATATATCAATGCAAATAAATATATAACGTGTATAATTCACGTGGTTTTAAAGAATATAAAAATAATAATAAAAAAAAATATATATATATAAAATTAAATATAACATATATATTGAATATAATACAATAAATATATATCATAGATTAAAAAAATATATATTACATAAAGACAGAGAGAGAGAGAGAGGGAGAGAGATGGAATTTTAAAGCACAGAAAATGTGTACGAAATAAAATTAAAAATAAATAAACAAATAAATAAAAAAGAATGTGTATATATAATATTAAACTGATAGAATATAAATTGATTTGATATAAATATTTCATGAATAAACATGATAAAAAAAAAAATATATATATATATATATATATATATATATATAAGATGCAGAAACGAATTTAAAGAAGAAACAAAAATGTATGTGATTTGAGATTTATTATAATAAATAACAAACAAAAAAAAAAAAAAAGATAGAAATATGAATAATCCAAGGGAGATATTATATAGAGATTAATAATCGAGCAATATTAGACTTTTCGATTCGTTGGTGAAAGTTTCTACATTTCGCTTTTAACGCTCTCTAACATATTTACTTACATGTATATCTATATATGTATATATATATATATGATAATAATACTGCCTATCATTAGATCCAAACGTACACAATTCTAACGATGAGTTATGACATGACGTCCACGCGGAACAACGTTGTATATATTACCAAGCGAAAGTTCGTTCAAGTATAGAAAAATGGAAGAAATTTTCTTATCTTTTCTTTTCTTCCTTTCTTTTTTTCTTTTTTTTTTGTTTTAATTCAATTAATAGTAATAACAATTATATCTCACCTGTTGCAACGTATTATTTGAATTGTCAGATGAAATTGTCGATGATTGTTGTTGCTGCTGATTCCGATTCTCTATGACCGTTTTTATTTGCTCGAGTACCTGTCGAATGCATTCTTCTTAATTATTTAAACAAAGTGAAAAAAAAAAATAAAAAAAAAACGAAAAAAAAAAAGATGAAAAATGAAAAAAAAATTTGATACAAATTTTATAACTATAAAAAAAAAAAGAAAAAAAAATATAAACATCGCAAACGTTCGAGAATCCGATCGAAAAATTTTTCACAAAGAATTATTAATAATTATTAATAATTTTATTAATAATTTTTAATATTCTCAAACGATAACAAAACAAACAAACAAATGAATAAAATAAAATGAGAAAAAAATGAATACACTTTTCGACATTGTTTGACAGATAAACGAATGAGCATTTTTTTTCCCCCTAACAAGAGAGAGAATGAGCTGGGGAAGTAAAAAAAAAAAAAAAAAAAAAAGAAAAAAAAAGAAAAAAAAGGAAAAAAAGAAAAAAAAAAGAAAAAAAAAGTAAAAAAAAAAAGAAAAAAAAGAAGGAAAAAAATATGTTAAAAGAAACGATAAAACTTACTCGTAAGGATATCCTGTGCCTTTGTACTACGTACGGTGCATAGTCTTTGTGTTCGATCTCGTTGCTTTTCCTCTCTTGTCGTCGCTGTGTGCGTTGGATAATATGGAATAAAAGAAAGAAAGAGATAGAGAGATATATATATGGAGACATATGTAGAAACAAAGAAAACGTTAAGTGAATGAAATGAATAAATAAATATAAATATATATATATATATATATGTATATATGTATTATGTATGTATACATGTATGTATTGATGTACTTATATATATAAACACACAGACACACTTTCTTTATTTCGTGACTTTCCTCGATTATCAGAACGAAACGAAACGAAACGATGACGATATATTTGTGGATATTATTGTGGAGACATTGAATGGGTTAAAATTGTCTAATACGGGCCCCAAATTTTTATCTTGAATGGAACAAAAATATTGAAGATGAGTGAAAAGTTTTCTCAAGTGGGCTAAAATTTTCAATGACAGGAAAAAAAAGTTCTCACGAATGGACCAAAGATTTTTCAATTGAGCCAAAAGTATTCTCGAACGGGCCCAAAAATTTTCTTGAGTGGGCCAGTATCTTGACTGAAGTTTAATATTTTTTTCAAGCAGTCCATAAGTTCTTTTGGTTTAGCCAAACATTTTTCAAATGAGTCAAAAGTTTTCTCGAACGGACCCAAAAATTTTCTTGAGTGGGCCAGTTATCTTGACTGAAGTTTAATATTTTTTTCAAGCGGGCCAAAAGTTCTTTTGGTTTAGTCAAACATTTTCAAATGGGTCAAAAGTTTTCTTGAGTAGGCCCAAAAAATATTTCTTGAATGGGCCATATTCTATATAATGTATATATAATAAATATTATCTGCAAATAATAAATGTAAATGATTCCATGATATGATTTGATTAGGAAAAAAGAAAGGAAGAACAAAATAAAAAAAAAATTCTAATCTCCTATTAATCATGACCATGCAAAATAAACGTAAACAATTCGTGGAAGTGATTTGATTAGAAAAAAAAAAAAAAAAAAGAAAAGAAAGGAAGAAAAAAAATTGAATGGACGCTATTAGTTATAATTAAATTCATCGATATAGCTGTTAAAAAGTAAACAACAAGTAAGAATGATTAGAACGTAAAATAGGATCTCGTCATCGTGTAATCGTGCGAATAGAACATTAGAAGACGAGTCACGAGTCGATCCTAAGACATGTGTAACCGTCTTAATTCGATTCGCACGTGCTTAGAATATACTAAATGGTCGTATCTAAATCAAGCTAGACAATGATAATAATCATAGTCTTTTCTTAATATTCTTCGACAAATTCTAAATATACATTTCTAAATATTTCTCTTTTATAAAAATTTTCTAATACCCTAATTGATTCTAATCGCTTCTAAAATGACTCCTCTTTTTCTTTTTTTTTCATTTTCTTCTTTAATTTATACCAAACGTATCTCAAATATATGAAGATCGTTAAATATAAAAAAAAAAAAAAAACTAAATTAATTTCATCTAAACTTTCTAAATTTTATTCTAAATAATAGGAACTCCATAGGAGTTCCTGAAATTAAATTAATTTTTTTATTAAAACTTTCTAAATTCATTCCAATGCGTATCTCAAAACCTGATACCATCGAATTAATTTTATCTAAGCTTTCTAAATTTATTCTAAACATATATATATATATATATATATATATATATAATATGTTTTTATGTATGAGTTATTAACTGAACTATTTAAATTTTATCCTAAAAAATATCTAAGTATTTCATGAAATTAAATTGATTTAATTAAAAATGTTTCAATCTATTTTAAACGATCAATATCATATAAACTAATCCAATAACATTTATAATTTCTAAATTTATTCTAAACATACCTTTAGAAAGTCATCATTAATTTCATCTAAAACTTATATAAGTTTGTTCTAAACAAATACATCTTAGATGTTCGAGATAATATTAAAAAAAAAAAAAAAAAAAAAAAAAAAAACTAAGCGTATCTACAATTTCTAAATTTATTCTAAACATACCTTAGAAAGTCATAATTAATATCATCTAGAATTTTTATAAATTCGTTCTATTAAACATAACTTAGAAACTTAAAGAAATTAAATAATTCATAGTAATTTTATATAATATATCTAAATTTATTCTAAACATATCTTAGATCCTGGGGATTATATATAATCAAAATAATTTCGTTTAAAATTTCTACATTTATCCTAAACGTAACTTAGACGTCGAGAACAATATAATCAAACTAATCGTATTTACAATATCTAAATTTATTCTAAACATACCTTAGAGAAGCTTTCGAGTTTACATACGAACTAATCCCATCTACAATTTCTAAATTTATTCTAAACATACCATGGATACCGAGGATTACGTAACCAAGCTAATCTAATATCAAATTTCTAAATTAATTCTAAGCGTAACTTAGAAATACGAATATCAATTCGATATTTAATATTTCTAAACTTTTCTCTAATAAACGCGTAATAGAAAAATTTCAAGAAATTTTAACTATTGCACTAATCAACATATAAAATTTCTAAGTCAATTCTAAACGCAGCTTTAAAAAAAAAAAAAAAAAAAAGAAAGAAAAAAAGAAAGACTTCAAAAATTATCTAACGATCGAAATAATTCAAAATACTAAATCAATTCTAAACGTATGTATCATTAGAAGTTTAGAAATTTATTAACCATAATTAAAATCGATTTTGATAATTTTCAAAATTTTAAAATCCAAATCTCGCGTTTAAATGCAGATTTAAATATGTTTCGAACGTTAATCGGATTTGTTGATTAATCTCTTGATTCAAATTTTATATATTTCGAGTGAAATATTTCGTTCTGAAAAAAAAAAAAAGAAAAAAAAACAGATATATATATTCGATAAATTTTTTATATCGAAGTGATTGATTGGACGTAGAATTTTGATTTGAAAATTTTAAACGTATCAGAAAAGAGAACTTACCTCGAGGGCTGGTAGACTGTCCAATGAGGAAAGAGGACGAGTATTTGGCACCTCCCCTGGGAAAACACTGTCGTGAGATACTGACAATTTCCCTGTACCACCTCGTAACTTTACGAAAGAATCTTCGGTTCCATTTCTTCTTAGAAATACACTGAAAAATAATAATGAATTAGAAATAATAATAATAATAATAACAACAATAACAACAATAACAATAATAATAATAACAACAACGATAACAACAATAATAATAATGATGATAAATTACGATTTGTTTTCTAAAGAAAAAAAAAAAAAAAAAAAAAAAAAAAAAAAAAAATATATATATATATATATATAAAAAAAAAAAAAAATACATTTTTCCAAAAACGACAAATACAAACGGTACTGTAATCATTTAAAAAATTGATAAAATGATTATTCTTTTTCTTTTTATTATTTTAATTTTTATTTTTTTATTTATATATTTTTTTTTTTCTTTCTTGTAACTCGTGACACAATCAATGGTGTTAGAAATAACATTAGGTAATTGCAATGGATTAGACAAAATTTACGATAGCGTTTAAGAATATGCTGATGACTAATGACGACTTTTTTTACGAAATATATAATTCTAATTTTTAATTAGAAAAATTAATTAGGGATATACGGAATGTATAAAAGAAACGTTAAAAATTCGAACAAATGAAATCAATCATTGAAGTAATATTTTCTTAAAACAAATCTAATCTAAAATTTTTTTCTAAATTTACGTGGCATTAGAAAAAAAAAGAACTGAAATAAATAACAAAAAAATTGGAAACAAAATAAAAAATACAAACATACAAATATCTCGAAAATTAATTCAATCGTTTGAACAAATATTTCCTAATACAAATACAATTAAAAAAAAAAAAAAAAAATTTTTTTTTAACAAATAAAAAATATTCATATATATATATATACATATACAAATATCACGAAAATGAATACAATTATTTCAACAAATATTTCGTAAATTTTACAGAAATAAATTCGTTCTAACTTGTTCTAAATTTACGTATTACGTAATAGTATTAGAAAAAAATAAACAGAAAAAAAAAAAAAAAAAATATATATATATATATATACAAAAAAATTCTAAAAACTAGTTTGGATCAAAGCGAACGATATATTTTCCTGGAAATAAATCTAATCCAATCTTTCTAAATTTTACATAATCAACGTACTATAAACAAGTAAAAACCGTGGAAAGAAATTTTTTTTTCGAAGCGGTGCAAAGTTCATTAAAAAAAAAAAAAAAAAAAAAAGAAAAAAGAAAAAAGGAAAATACAAAAAATAAATAAATAAATAAAAAAGCAGAACAACTTTTGCATTAGACAAAAGAAAAAAAATAATAATAATTCATCGATATACTATTAAAACCAGTTCTAGAAATATAGTTAGAAAAGAGAATGTAAATGTTACAGTTCTAATCGAGGTCAAGGGGGCCCAGGATCTCAGTTGTAACATTAGAATATAAGACCCTTAGAAATCGAATACCACGATCGATAGATCGATCGATCGATGCCGTCCTAAAAGCATGATTTATTTACACGTAGCAAACAAAATCTAATGAGGCCCAAATACAGACACACACACACACGAACACAAACACAAAAAAGAACTTGCACAAATACAATTACGAATTAAAATTTGAAATTCGTCCGATTAGAACTTTTTCATTATTAGAATTCGATATCAATGACAACGCGATTGTACGTGATCCAAAAAAAAAGAAAAAAAGAAAAAAATATTACAAACATAAAAAATAAAAAAGAAATTGAGAGAAATAATAGGAAAAAGTTAAAAAACGAAAAAAAAAAGAAGAAAAGAAATTAAGTATAAAAAAAAAATAATAATAATAAAAAAAAAAAAATAAAAAGAACGAGAGAAGATCAGAGTGTATCAACCAATCAGATTGTCTGGATTCAAACGATCAAGGACAAATTCTCGAAGGACACTAGGACAGTAATAAAATGAGACAAAGAAATAAAAATAATAAAAACAAAAAGAAAGAAGGGAAAAAAAATGAAAGAAAAAGACAAATAATTCAATTTTTTGGGAAAAAAATTTCCAAAGAAAAAAGAAAAGAAAGGACGAGACTAGAGTACCAAAGTACAAATACGAATTAATGATCAAGGACGAATTCTCAAAGGACACTATACGACAATGAAATATAATAAATTAAAAAGAAAAAAAAAAAAAAAAAAAAAAAAAAAACATATATATATATATAAAAAAAAAAGAAATAAATAAAATAAAAAAAATTCTAAAGAATTGAAATTGTAATGAATGAATAAATAAATAAATAAATAAATAAATAAATAAATAAATAAATAAATAAATAAATAAATGATCAAAAAAAAAATTACAAAGAAGAGAGAACGATTAAAATTAAAGAAAAAAAAAAAGAAAAAGAAAAAGAAAAAGAAAAATAATTGCTTTGTTACTTTTTTTTTTTGTTTTTTTTTTTCGAATGATAGATAAAAAAAAAAAAAAAGAATTTTCGATTCGAGATATTTACTGCTTGAAGGACCTTCGAGGCTTCACCGGGGTAACCAATCTATAGCTTCGAGATGATAGTCCAATCGAAGTAATTGAAGAAATTGAACTTCTTTTACTGCTGCAAATAATATATTTCAAGGAATGATTATATTTTCGTATAATTAAATTATACGAAATTAAATAATATCATCTTTTTTCCTTTAATTAGATCTGATTATTTTCTATTCCTTCCTTCCTATCACCTTTATCCTCCCTATTGCACAAACTCCCACCCCTTCATTATCAACCTACTTCACCCTATCTCACCCCACTTCACCATCTACTGGCAAATCATTATTAATATCGTTTCTCGTCCAATCATTACGAACAGGATATGAAAAGAATTTTTATGTAATTAATTGAAATCGTTTGGAAATTAATTTGTTTTGAAAAAAAAAAAAAAAAAAAAAAGAAAAAAAGAAAAATTAAATAGAAAAAAAAAAAGTATTAAAGAAGAGAAATAATCATGTAAATATTTATTTGTATATTAATATAAATATATAAAATATGTTCTATAGAAGAATTTATTCTAACAAATAAAATTGATAGAAAATTAAATCGCTTTAAAAAAAAAAAAAAAAAAAAAAAAAATGGAAAAAGAGAAATAAATATTTAAATATTTTTTTGTAATATTAATAAATATATATAAATATATAAAATAATAAGTAATAAATATATATAAATTATATTAATATAAATATATACATAATATAATAAATAATATACATATATAAATCATATTAATATAAAATTATATATATATATATATTTATAAAAGAAAAATATAATAATTAATAATAAATAATAAATAATAAATAATAAATAATAAATAATAAATATATAAATTATAATTAATATAAACAAATATATATAAATTATATTAGTATAAATATTCATATATCAAATAAGGAACATATAAATTATATTAATATAAATATATATAATATATATATATATATATAAATAAAAAAGAAAAATATAACAATGAACTATAAATATATAAATTATTTTTATATAAAATTATATATATATATATAAAAAGGGAAGGAAAATATAATAATAAATAATAAAGATATAATAAATATTAATATAAAATATATATAATAAATATGAATATTTATATATCTAAAAAAAATAAAAAAAATTAATAATTAAAAAAAAAAAATATGATAATAAATATACCTCTCGTGATCGCAGGTGTCTGTTAATAGCTCGCTGGCACTTCTACTTCGTGCTTCTTCGGCCCTTCCAGCAGGATGTCTTATTGTAACATCTTCCCGCGGGATCCGTGCCAATTCCGAACTATCCCGTTCTCCGTTTCCGATCGTACCTGGTGCTGATACTAAACGTACATCAGCCGGGCCACGGCTTTTCCTTCGAAAAATTTTTCTCAATCCCCTTAGCGGATGGAAACGACGTTTTTTTGGTTCTATAAAAAAAATTAACAAAATGATCGATTCCTTTTTCAATTAACTTCATTTAATCTGCTAAACTTTCCAATATCTTAAGATTTCTAATCTATTAAAGCCGCCATAGTCTTATCTATTATTACATATATATATAACGATTTTCTAACATCGTTTTTTCTAATCTTTGTAAAAAAAATCTATCGATCGAATCTTTTTTTCTCTTTTTTTTTTTTTTTTTTGGATTAAAAAAAAAGAGAAAAGAGAAATATATATATATATATTCATATACAAAATTATTTAATATTATTTTTAAAATTATAGTTTAAATATTTATTAAAAAAAAAAAAAAAAAAGAAAAAAACAATAATAACAAAAAAATTAATCTAGTAAATTAATTACATTCATATATAATATAAATATATATATTTTTGTTTTATATTCTAACGTTAATACCAATAACAACGATGATAATAATAATAATAATAATAATAATAATAATAATAATAATAATAATAATAATAATAATAATAATAAAATAAAATAAAAATAAAAAAAGAAAATATATCAAATTACTACTTTCCTTTCTTTCTTCTTTCATTTCATGTTCACTTTTCATTTTTTCTTTTGTTTTATTTCTTATCTAATAAAACATCAAAATGTCAATCAACAATTATTATCACAATTTGTTGCAACGATTAGAAAGCACAAAAAGATGCAAGAAAAGAAAAAAGAAAAAAGAAAAAAAGAAGGCAGAAGAGAAAAATTCCCTGGACCAATTATTTTCCAGTTATTTTTTTTTATTTTTTATTTATTTATTTTTTTTTTTTTTTTTTTTTAGAGAGATAAAAGAACGATAAGATGAAGAAAAAGGTATCTTACCAAGGAAATCGTTTAGATCGATGAAACTATTCATTTTATTTTCCATTGTCACTTAATTAATTGCAAAAAAAGAAAAAAAGAAAAAAAAGAAAAAATAAAATAGAGGAAAAAAAAAGAAAGAAAGAACTATACATATATACATACATATACATACATATACGTATATATACATATAAATACATACATAGTTTTATGAACAAGAAGTTAAACTACATATATACTATAATACCTGCACCTGACTGACTTTAACATCGACGGGTCTCATAACATTGGGAACGGCATCGATAAGATTAGAAAACGTTTGATAACTCTATCGGTTTCGATATATATCTTTAGCCGACGTGAAAAACGTTTTTAATAAAGTCTACGGGTTTTGTATGTGTCAGTATGCGTACATACGTGTTTATACGAATACAAATATAGATTCTACTTTGTGCACGTCTATGTGCATTATTATTATTATTATTATTATTATTATTATTATTATTATTATTTCTTTTTTAGATTGCTAAAAAGAAAAATGTTTAATAATAATAATAATTACATTTAATGTTTGAATATATATGTGTGATATTCGTATTATTATTTGTCTTTTCCTTTTTATTATTGACAAAAAATAATAATGACGATAATAATGATGATGATGATGATGATGATAATGATAATGATGATGCATCTATTGTTTGCACGTGCATGTGCATTATTATATTTTTTTTTTTCCTTTTTATTTTTTTTTCATTCATATAAAAACAAAAAAATTAATAATCTTCCAACATCTACTGTTTACATGTGCATACGCATTATTATTATTTTTTTTTTTTTTTTGTTAACAAAAATAAAAAAAGAAAATAATAATAATAATGATGATGCACTTGCATCTATCGTTTGCACGTGTATGTGCATTATTTTCTTTTTTTCTTTTTTTTTTTTTTTTAATAGTAAAAAGAATTCACTTGCATTATTTTTTATTTTTAATTGAAAAAGAATAATGATAATTCATTTACACCTACTGTGTGCACGTGTAAGTGCATTATTATTTTTTTTTCTTACTAAAAAAAATAAAAAAAAAATAAAAAAGAAATAAAATCGATGAAGAAAAGAAATTGGGACTTACGAGGAGACTCGAACTTGAAACTCTTTTTTTTTGTGAGCCTTAAGATTTGTTTTTCAATGTACTACAATATTATCATGCTTTTGGGGCCTTCAGATGTATACAGTGCTGACCCCTATTTTTGAGGCCTTACGATATTTTTTTGAACATACTACGATATAATAATTCTATATAATAAATTCTAATAATTTTATTATTTATTTATTTGTTTGTTTGTTTGTTTGTTTTTTGTTTTACTTTTTAGAAACGATTCTATAACTTTTTTTCTTTCTTTTTTTTTTTTTTTTTTTTTTTTCTTTCCTTAAGAGAAAAATGTTAATGAGCTTGACTACAGTATAATCGTACGATAGAAATGATAAAATAGGAAGAAACTTGAATATACTATATATATATATATATATATATATATATATATATATATATATATATCTGGAACGATTCAGGCGTGACATTGTTTTTCACGGTTGACCAATAACAAAATCGTTCGTGCATCACATTAATGGCCGCGACTTTTGCGAATAATGGCAGAAACTAAAACTTCTTTCTCCTTGTATTCACGGAAAATTTTCTTTCTTTCTTTCCCCCCCCCCACCTTTCCATTTCCCTTTTCTATCCCCTCTTTCACTCTCCTTAACGTAATCCGTGTACAGAATTGTTCAAAAGTTTCTGAGCGAATATTAAAAAAAAAAAAAAAAAAAAAAAAAAGAAAAGAAAAAAATGATTACAATAAACTCCTTCGAGACTAATTCGACTAATTATTATTATTATCTTTACTCTTGTTTCAATTTTTATTCTTTTTCAAATCGTGAAAACTGCAACGAAACTATGAATCTTTTGAATGACCCTGTATATGTATGTTATATTTTAGATTTAATCCCTTTCAATGCTTAGAGAAAATTATTAGACGTGATTATCGAACGAGTTTTATCAAGAAAATTATATCTCCACGTTGGTACTTAGATTGGAATTCTATTGAACCAAAAGAGAGAAAGAGGTATATAGAAATCGTGAAAGTGGGTCATGGCCAATCAGTGGGCGAGAATAGTCGAATGTTTGCAGGAACAATGAAAACTATACAATGATCGAATCCGCAGTCGAAAAAAAAAAACAAAAAAAGAAGAGAAAACTATAATGAATCGATTATCGATCAATTGATCAAAATCATTTGTTCAAACCGGTATATATATATATATATATATATATATATATATATATATATATATACCTAGAGCATTACAATGTATATACATTAAGTGAAAGTTACAACGCTATAAATATATATATATATATATATATATATATATATATATATATATATATATATATATATGTCTCCTCGCTATGGTAATCACTCGTTCTGATTTAATTATGAAATAGATATAAATATCCCTAGAAGAATTATAATAAATTTCCCTAGAAGTTACTGAACTTTGACAAAATCATAAAAAAGATTGATAAACCTTACCAATTTGTTATTTTGCAATTACAATTAAATTGAAAAATCTTAAGTAACAATGGCATAAACACCAACAACAACACACCAACAACAACAACAACAACAACAACAACAACAATAATAATAATAATAATAATAAATAAATAAATAAATAAATAAAGGAAGAAAAAATACTGACCTTTGGGTAAAGGATCGACGCTACTGTTTGACGATAAATCGCCAATTCCAAATCCACGAGTCTGTTGTTGCTGATTATGCTGATGATGCTGATGATAATGATGATGATGATGATGATGATTTGGGGGTGGTGGAGAAGCTTCTCTGACGCAGCCCATTAAACTTAAAGCGCCGCTGACACTTCCACCACCACCACCACCACCTCCTCCTCCTCCTCCTCCTCCTCCCCCACCTCCTCCACCACCACCTCCACAGCTCCCACCTCCCCCACCACTATTACCCGCAGTTGACATTCTGCCACTCTGAAACATCCCGAAGAACCAAATGGCCACATATGATTCACGAACACGTTGATACCAATTTGTTATGAACGAATTGTCACGTGACTTCCAACTCTTCCATCCATCCATCTTTTTTGATTTTTTTTTTCTTTTCTGTTTTTTTTTTTTCCCCTTTTTCTTTTCGTTATTTAATCCGATCAGATCGCCACCGTCTCTACGATACGATATTATTTCGTTTGTATTGGAATTAATTCGATATTAATTCGTATAATAGTTTCTCTTTTTATTAATTCATTTATTTATTTTTTTATTTTCTTTAATAATCTTATTTTAATTCTTATCCTATTTTTTTTTTTTTTTTTTAATTATCTTTTAAATATCCTTCAATTATCTTCCCTTTTTCATTTTTATTCCTATTTATTTTCTTTTTCCCTTTACAGAGAACTGAATATCAATGAGTTTTAATAATTACGATTATGCAATTTCA
>NW_023395865.1:902500-912500 GCF_014083535.2 Vespa mandarinia | reverse complement strand
ATTTCTTTCTGTATTATTGGATGGATAAAAGAATTGATAAAAAAAAAATATATATATATAATTAAAAAATTATTACTAACGTGCTTACCTCAAAGTAACATCAAAGATTGTCAAACGTGATACATGATCGATCGATTTCTTCTTTGATCTGTAACAAAAAAGAAAGGTACAAAAAATTAAATCAATCATAATGTAGGCTAATTATAATTACTATAATATACATAATATATATAATAATAAGTTACTATATACTTTAATACTTGTGCTAAATATTTATTATTACGAATATTTTTCTTTTCTTCTTTTTTTCCTTCTTCTCTTTTTCTCTACGGTGTTTCTGAAAAGTACCTATATTTACTAGAGCTATTGTAACTTAATTATAGCTTGTCTATATTTAGTAAAACAGGAAGTACGAAGGAACGAAAGGATCGCAGTTAAAAGGATCTATTCACATAGATCAGAGAATGAGCCCCATGACACGGCTGAGAATTTTTAAGTTTCTATTTATAAAGGGTGTGAACGAACGCTATACCAGAAAGACAAGACTCTTTCGAATCTGTTTTTGTCGAAAATCGATCTTGAGGAATTTCGAAACCCCCCCAAAAAAAAAGCAACAAAAAAAAAAGAAAGAAAATTGCGAAATGAATTTCCTTCACATTTTTTGTTCGAACTTTTCTTTTTCTCTTATCTCGAACTTTGTTTCTCGTCAAGAAAAAAGAAAGAAAAAGAAAAAAAGTTCTGTAAAAAAAAAAATCCAAAAATCTCTCTCTCTCTCTCTCTCTCTCTCTCTATATATATATATATATATATATATATATATATATATATATACCTGTCTATAGTTTCTCGGTGAAAAAAAAAAGAAGAAAGAAAAAGAAGAAAAAAAAAAGTGAATGAAACGAACGAACAAAAAAAAAAAAAGGGAAAATAAGAAAGAAAAAAGGAAAAAAAAAAAGTAAACAAAAAAGAAAAATGACTCTACTTATTCGTCGCGAGGCTCGGCTCGTCTCGTCGGTTTATTTAAGTAAAACGTCTCACTGAGCTGGAACGAGCGCCACCCTGGATATATATTTATACTCGACGGTGATAAAAGGGAGGTGGAAAATAGTTTTTGACTGGCCTGCGCGCATCGTTCAAAAGGAAAATGGGGAGTAGGGAAGGGAAGGGAAGAGAAGAGACAGGGAGGATGGGACGAAGAGGTGGGATGGGTGGGCCTGGGGTAGAGAGGCGGAGAGACTTCTTTGATCAGTGTCAAAGACTTAAGAAAGAGAGAGAGAGAGAGAGAGAGAGAGAGAGAGAGAGAGAGAGAGAGAGAGAGAGAGAGAGAGAGAGAGAGAGAGAGAGAGAGAGAGAGAGAGAGACAAAGAGGACAGACAGAAAGAGAACCGTCATCATGTCTGAGCTCTTGAATTGCCAATCTTAAAAAAAAAAAAAAAAAAAAAAAAGAAAAAAAAAATAACAGAAAAAAGTAAAGAAGAGAAAAAAAAAAGAAACTTATGAACCAACGACGAACTCGTATTTAATTGAAAAAGAAAAGAAAAAAATTTACGTACGATTATAAATGACGCTGTTGATTAATATTTTTTTTTTTTTTTTTTTTTTCATAAGAAAAAAAGATAGAAAAAATGTCCTCGCAAATTTCTTCGATTTTTGTTCAAAAGAAAAGAAAAGAAAAAAAAAATAAATAAATAAATGAAAAAATATTGTACGAAATTTTGCACGTGCAATTTTTTTTCTTTTCTTTTCCTCTCTTTTTTTTTTTTTTTTGATTTCTTACTGTTTTCGATAATTTGTAACAGGTTAATGAAAAAGTCACTAGACGAAGAAGCTTGCGAAAAAGTCCCTAGATTCGAACGACCAAAAGTTAGTTTTTAATTGCTATCTTTTCTCTTCTTTTCTTTTTCTTTTTCCTTTGAAGTGTTTCAAATATAAGTATATCGATTTGTAAACAAAACAAAAAATATATATATATATTACCATTAGGAGTATTAGATGGAGCATTAGAAATAATCCATATAATTACAATGAAAAAGAATTAGAATCAAATTTATAAAAATATTTAGATAATATAAGATTGTCATTGATGAAAAAACAAATCCTAACTATTTCTAAATATGTCTAACAATGATTAACGATTTAGAATGTGAATAAAACTATTATAGAAGATCTATCATTCTAATATTTTACAAATGATTTTACTAATGTTTTATTAATGGGACATGCATAAGATTAAAAGAGACAGAGAGACAAAGAGAGAGAGAAAGAGAGAGAGAGAGAGAGAGAGAGAGAGACAAAGAGACAAAAATAAATAAAAAAAAAAATTAAAAAAAAAGAGAGAGAGAGAGAGAGAGAGAATAGTAATTAAACGAAAGGTTAGAAATAAAAGAAAACGTTTAAAAAAAAAAAAAAAGAAAAAAAGTATGAATACTTTCTTTCCATTTTCCTTTTCTCTTCATCATTTTATCCATGAAGCACTTGAAGTATACAGTAAATGCTGAGTGAAAGAGAATGAGACAGATAGATGGATGGATATGGATATAGATAGAAAGAGATAGAAATATGAGATAGAGAAGTACGGAATAGAGTTTTTGAGTAGTGGAATGAGTGGAAGAGAAGGAGGAGGAGGAGGAGGAGGAGGAGAGGGTAGGGAGTGTGGATAAGAGTAGAGGATTTGAACAGAGATATCAGGGGTATGAGGAGATGATGACGGGTGGAGGAGGAGGGGGAGGGAGGGAGGGGGGACTGGAAGAGGAAAGGTAGGAGCAATTGCTGAAGCTTTCTCTCCGTGGTACTCGTGATTATTCGTTGGTAGAAAAAGAAGAAAAAAAATAGAAAAAAAAAAGAAAAGAAAAGAAAAGAAAAGGAAAGAGATGTATCTAGATAGACAAAAGAAGAAGCAATACGGTGTATAAGACCGGTGTATTCCACTCTTTCCGCGATTAACCACCTCAACCCTCAACCCCTAACCACCCCATCAACAGCCAGACCTTTACTCCCACCGCTCCAACTCCCACCCCCCGGTGTGCCATTGTCAACCCATTTTTTCTTCTTCTTCTTCTTCATCTCTCTCTCTCTCTCTCTCTCTCTCTCTCTCTCTTTTTTTCTTTTTTTGCTTTCCAAGTCTTTTAACGCCACGTCGCCGGTATATTTTGCCCTGGTATATTTTCTGGTAACAAAGAAGAAATGAGGAACGAGTGAAAAGACTAGATAAATCTGTGTTAGTGTATATATGTATGTATGTATGTATGTATGTATGTATGAGTATATGTATGTATATGTCTGTCTTATTTTTATTTATATATATATATAAATGTGTGTGTGTGTGTGTGTGTGTATGTAGGTTATGTCATGTTACGTTATATATGTATGTATCTTTCACTTGCTGTTGATGTTTAGTAAGTGTACGTTTAACGAGAACGTTATTGTAAAAAAGTTTCCTTTCGTTATATCCGTTCTTGCTCGAGTTTATCGAGAAAGAGAGAGAGAGAGAGGGAGAGAGAGAGAGAGAGTAAGAGAATGAGAGAATTTTATATAATTTTATATAACTTCGTATAAAATTATACGACTTTATGTAATAATATTTTATTAATATTCATTGTAATGATATTTATTATATAAAAAAAAATATACATATATATATATATATATCGATTATGTATTATCATTATGTATATATTATATTTTTTTATATAATAATTATCTAAAAATGCACATAACAATAACGTAACAATTATATAAAAAAAAAAAATATATATATATATATGTGTGTGTGTGGTTGTATATTCATAGAAATATATAGAAATTATATAACTGAAAAAAAAAAAAAAATACAAAATAAATAAATAAATAATTTACAACATTATGTATAAGAATAATACTTAAACGAAAAAGATGAAACGAAGTTACTTCAAAAATATAAGAAAAAATAATCAATAAATAAATAATTGAAATACCACGAGTATTAAAAAAAAAAAAAAAAAAAAAAAAAAAAAAAAAAAAAAAAAAAAGAGAGAGAGGAAAGAGAAATAAAGTAAATAAATAAATAAACAAATGGAAACGAACAAATTGAATTTCTAAAAGAAATAAAAAAGAAAGAAGTAAAAAAGAAAAAAGAAAAAAGTAACAAACACGTATCACATTCCCTTATCATCTTTATCATAGTTAAGAGACATGTTTGTCATATAAGTTAGTAATATGGTGACTATTATCGTTGCTTTCTTTCATTTCTTTCTTTTCCCTTTCCTCTCTTTTTCATTTCTTCCTTTTTTTCTTCTTTTTTTTTCTTCTTTTTTTTTCCTTCCTTTCTTTTTTTTTTTTCTTTTTAATTAGACGTAGCAGACGCGTTAGAACGCAGACGACACGCACTCTATTTTCTCTTATCTAACTTCAAGTCCTTAGAACCCCTTAGCCCTTAAACCTTAGCCCTTCGCGCCCTTTTGTCAACTGACTAAGGGCTCCTATACCAGTCATATACAAAATGGCCTCCTTCGATCTTCCTAAATACAATTTTTCGAGGGTTACGTTTATTTTCTCTCTCTCTCTCTCCCTCTCTCTCACACGCGTACACAGAAATACAGTGGTCATCTATCTCTATCTCTTTCTTTCACACGAAAAGTACTATACTCTCTTAAAATGACTCACTCATTTTTCTCGTTCACGCCTTACTCACGCTTCAACGAAAAACCAGCTTCGTTTTTACAATTAAAACGATTTAATTAATCCTGGAATCCTTAATTGTATCATCGGAGGCAAAAGGAGGAAAAAAAGAAAAAAAATTAAAAAAATAATAAAAAGACCAACAAACAAAAAGAAGAAGAAAAAAAAAAAAAAGGAAAAGAACTGGAAGTGGAAAATAAAAATGTATGTCCTCTAAATCTGATTGATACATAAATTTTCAATTTCTTTGTATAATAATACTAATTATTATTATTATTATTATTATTATGGACATCCCTTATATATATAAAAAAAAAAAAAAAGAAAAGAAAAAAAGATTACAAACTATTACAAACATCAATGTTATATCATATACGTTAATAAATTTCGTTCTATCCATTTCGATATATATTTCAATGGAACGATCAACAAACCAAACTACAAATGAAACCGGTGCTTTTAATAAAACGTAATTACCCAATATAATCTCTCTTCTTACGTACATATATCAATCTATCGCTGTACTCGACAAAAGGAACTCGTTAATTTCCGAAGGACTTGAAATAAACAATGGCTCTTGTCGTTCACGACAAATTGACCAAAGCGTATTTTCTAATCAGACGAACGGTATCAATTACGGCACTTTTCTCTCTCTCTCTCTCTCTCTCTCTCTCTCTCTCTCTCTCTCTCTTTCTCTCTCTCTTTCTCTTTATCTTTATCTCTGTCTGTATCTCCGTTTTGTTTCACTTAGTCTAATGATTGAAACAAAATGTACAATTGAAATCACAAACTTATATGCGAGTATATTAATTTTGTATTGTTGATCGTTCAAAAAAAAAAAAAAAAAAAAAATCTAAAATTGTTTTCTTTTTGTTTACTATTTTTTTCTCTCTCTCTCTCTCTCTCTCCCTCTCTCTCTTTCATTCTGTTTCAGCGAATTAGCATATACCACTAAATAGTTTTCTGCTTTTCATCATTGATGGAAGAAGACAGCTGCATGAATCTCGATGAAGAAAGAAAGAAAGAGAGAACAAGAGAGAGAGAGAGAGAGAGAGAGAGAGAGGAGAGAGAGAGAGAGAGAGAGAGAGAGAGAGAGAGAGAGAGAGAGAGAGAGAGAGAGAGAGAGACAGATATAGAGATACAGATAGATACAGATAGAGAGAAAAAGAGAGAAAGAGGGGGAGGGAGGAGGTTGGAAATATATGTTACATCCAGAATATTTCTGACGAGTCAACTGTGTGATGATGACTCACAACATGAAACAACAACTTCCATACAAATACATGTGACTAACTCTGGTGTTCTCGAGGAATTATCTTTGATTACCCGTTGGGAAGAGGAGGGGAGGAAGGGAGAGTAGAGTAGGGATGAAATATCTATTTCGTTTCAATATCAAACAAAAATTCGATAGAATTTTCTCTTCCTTTCATTTTTTCCTTTCTCTTTTTTTTTCTTTTTTCTTTTTCTTTTCTTGTAGTTTAAGATCGAAATGTCTAGAAAATTGAGAGAGTTTGCAGAGAGAAGCTAGGCTTTGTTAAAAAAACAAAAAAAAAAAAAGAAAAAAGAAAATAAAAGAAAAGAAAAAGGGGTAAGAAAGACACGTTCGTCTGATAGTTGCTCGATAAGTCACGC
The DNA here is from genome assembly GCF_014083535.2 of Vespa mandarinia. NCBI lineage: Eukaryota > Metazoa > Arthropoda > Insecta > Hymenoptera > Vespidae > Vespa > Vespa mandarinia. Next base: position 906,212 of record NW_023395865.1, on the reverse strand, counting down.
GTTGCGAAAACGACACAAGGAGGTCGGGAAAAAGAGAGAAAGAGAGAGAGAGAGAGAGAGAGAGAGAGAGAGAGAGAGAGAGAGAGAGAGAGAGAGAGAGAGAGAGAGAGAGAGGAGACAGAGAGAGAGGAGAGACCTGTGTATCTATTGAGTCGCACGTTTTTCTTTCGTTACGTGTTGCATTAAAAAGTGGTTTATATCTCATACTTTCTGACCTTTTCATCAGGTCAATGACATCCTCTCTCTCTCTCTCTCTTTCTTTTTCATACCAGTTTCATACCAGTATAAAGACTCCCACAAAGCCCGGGATAGTATATTTCACAAACTTACTTTTATTATGTTACACATTTTATATTGTGTAACATTTTATATATGTATATAAATTGTCTTTTCAAATCTAAATCATCAATTTTGTTTTCTACGGTATGAACTATTTTTTTATGCCATTTAAATATTGAAAATTTTTTTGTAATGTATTTTTACTATTAACACCACGCACACGTATATTAACAACATCGTCATGTATATTACGTGAGTATTTGTCGTATTTTTTTTAATATGCATATATTATATATATATATATTATTATTATAAATTGTCTGAATTTTTTTTCTACATAATTATTATTAATAAGATCATTTTTGTTATGCACATTGTGTTCTCTTTTTTTTTATTACACATTGTATATATTTTTTATTATTCATTTCTACTGAGAAGATTATGCAAGCAAATATAATAATAATATATATTATATATATCTCTCTCCGTTGTATATTTTCTTCATTTTCATGCATTTTTTAATTGGCACTTTTGCGGAAATCTTTTGCATATTTTTTTTCTCTATTTTTCTAACTTATGGGGATGCATAATAAATATATATATATATGTTCTTGTTTGTGTTAATTGGACTCTTTACACACACGCACACACAAATATGCAGGAAATTATTTTTGTATTACTACACAAATTGTGCAGCAATAATATACTACTCTTCTACTACTACACTATATATATTATTATACACACACACAACAATATATATAATTTTTATATCCGGACAGAAATAATACATACACACTCACACAAACCATCCAAGTAAATATATATATACACAAACAAATTTTTTAATATCCAGCATCATGAGGTCAACCCATCCAAGTATTTAATCACGAATAATGTTGCTTAACTTCGTTGATCGGATCAGACAGGTACTTAACAATGAGACATCACCGGTGACATTCTTTCATCTTATATATGTGCCTTATATGATCATACATGGTCGTACTCTATATATATATATATATATATATATATATATATATATATCCTTGATTGTATGTACGTATTTTATATAATTTTTTTATACAATTTATTCATATATTTTTATAATGTGATATATATATATACTATACATACAAACATATAGTATACACACATACAGATATAAACGTAGAGAGAGAGAGAGAGAGAGGGAGGGAGAGAGAGAGAGAGAGAGAGAGAGTGATAGAGATGAAAGAGTATACGCTAGACGATTATTCCGTAATAACGAAATAATTGCAAGTTCAAGTGTACGAAGTACATTTAAAAAAGCGTTGGCGTAAGACGTCGTTGTTTTGTCAAGTGTCTCATTATTTCTCTAGGGAAACAGAAAGAGAGATATAGAGAGTGAGAAACAGTCAAATAGACAGACAGACAGACAGGCAGACAGACAGATGATAGACAGAAGAAAAGAGCATAGGAGAGAGAAAGAGAGAGACAGAGAGAAAGAGAGAGATGAACTTATTGTCTGAAGATAATTCGCTCGATCTTCGTGACCTCAGTTTGATTAATTACCTCGAGATCGAATCTAACCCCTCCCCTCCTACACACACATACACACATGTATAATCATGACCTTCGACATTAATAATTATAATTATAATAATTATAATGGTAATAACAATCTTAGAACGTTAATTAATTTCTTTGCAGTGATTATTACTAGCGACAATTAAAGGCAAAAAAAAAAAGAAAAGAAAAAAAAAATAACAATAATAAGAGAGAAAAAAAAATCCTTTATAAAATTTCACGTATTAATGTCGGTTTCGATTCAAGGAGCTGTAATAAAAATTCACGAGTATCATACACATATATTTATACATATACATATATATATAACCGAGCAGAATCTCGTGAAAACATTTTTGTTTTCCTTTTTTTTTTCCTTTTCTTTTTCCTTTTTTCTTTTTTTTTCTTCTTTAATTTTATTTCTATCCCACGCTCGCGTTTTCCATGCATTTCTGTCATTTTGTCGTTTGCTTTAAAAAAAAAAAAAAAAAAAAAATTACAAGAAAAAAAAAAATTACAAGAAAAAAAAAAAATTACAAGAAAAAGAAATCTTTCGTCCAAAATATTTATTTGAATCGTATGAAAATAATTCAAACGAATAAATAACATATTTGTCCTCTTTGTTCTCCTTTTCTCTCTAGTTACTTCTTTTTTCCCCTATTTATTATACTTTATTCTCTTTTTCTTTTCCTTTAAATAAGAAATTTTGTCAAGTATATCTAAGAATCAAATTAGAAAAGAAAACTCGTCGATGTAGAAATTAATACGACTAATTTCTATTTCAAATTAAAAAAGAAAAAAAAAAAAGAAAAAAAAATAATACGCACATACACACATATATATATATATATATATATATATATATACGTATAAAGAGATCGAGTTTTATCAATGAGGTATATAAAATGCGGATTAAAATCAAAGTCTTGGGGAGTTACACCTGCTGCTACTTCGCCATTCCTATAAGTATATATATTTACATATACATATACATATACACATATATATATATATATATATATACGTATACATACATATACACATGTGTGTACGTACAAACGTACTGTATGTATGTATGTGTGTGTATATATACATATATGTGTATGTGTGTGTGCGCGTATGTGTGTGTGTCCTACTCTATAAAATCGTAACACAGAACACACAAGGGGAATTACTTTAGAAATGGCGAACCGGTCCGACGAGCACGAGAACCTTGCTCGGTTGGAAGATACGTCGTCTCGAACCGTTACGCGTGGCTATGACCGTCCAGAAAACCGGTAGGACATAATCGAAAAAAAAAAGAAAGAGAGAGGGAGAAAGAGAGGGAGACTGGTACCGAGAGACTACTCCCTTTTTTTATATACATACATACATACATACATACATACATACATATATATATATATATTTTTTTTTTCTTATTTTATTTTTATTTTTATTTATTTTTCTTTTAAGTGGTTCGTTGCCAAAAGCATCTCGCCTTTTGCGAATGAATAATGTATGTACATTTATATATATAATATATATATATATATATATTATAAATATGTATATGTATTTATGATAGATACACAGAACGTGTATCTATTAAAATAATAATTATTTGTTATAAAAATAATAATTATTAATTTTGTTTCTTTTTCTCCTTTTCTTAAAACGTCAAAACACTTTTGGTTCCTCAGTAATCGTCATCTGGGATCGACACTTTTAAAGATTACTTCCTGGAAATTTTTAATCCTATCTAGGAACTTTTGATTCCCCCCGTTCATCGATATATTTATTTTAGATAATAATTATTGATTTTTTTTTTCTTTTTTTAAATCATCAACGTCAACTCTTTCGTTCGTCGATAATTCTCGTCTAGGGACAACTTTTTAAGATTACT
>NW_023395865.1:890000-897500 GCF_014083535.2 Vespa mandarinia | reverse complement strand
CAATTCCATATGAGAATTAATTAATATACTGCGAGTTAATAATAGTACAAGGAAAATTGAAGACATTGTTGGTTTAATGTAATAAAATAAAATGTATCGAAATGTATAATCATGTTATCCTTGATATTTGGATATATCAGGGACTCCGCAGAGAATTGGTGAAGTGGAATGGGGCTGGGGGGTGGGGGGGAATTTAGGTGTAAGGAGGTACAGGAGGCGAGGGAAACGACAAGGGGAATTCAAGAGATCATCTTCCTGCTGGTCGAAGGGCCGGTCAGGTTCTTTGGACCCTCTATCTCTCTCTCTCTCTCTCTCTCTCTCTCTCTCTCTCTCTGTCTCTCTCTCTTGCGTAATACGGCCCTGAGCTGTAGTCTTACAACGGTAATGGAAGCCTCTCGGGCAAAGGCTTCCTCCTACGGGCCGACAAAACCCGTTTCTTCTCTTACAGTTTACACGATCAGGGACGTCGAGGGAGACGTCCGGGCGGGCGGGGAGGAACAGTGAGGTGGACGTCAGGGCCGTCAGAAATTTATGGGACACGACAATCCAAGGATGTTAGAAAACCTTTCGAAGATATTTGTAAACCAATCTCTCTTTTTCACCTTTTTCTTCCTTTTTCCTTTTCTCTCTCACTCATTTATTTACTTTATTATTATTATTATTTACTTTTTTTGCCATTGTCTCATACCAATTGTTATTAAAGGCAATTATTAATTTTATACAGCGAGACGGCCATGTTTTTTTTTTCTTTTTTTTTTTTTTTTGAAAGAACAACGTTCAAAAGATCCAAAGAATTGTTTTTTTCTTTTCTCTTTTTTAATGTTTTGAGTAAGAATATATTTAAGAAAAGAGAGAGAGAGAGAGAGAGAGAGAGAGAGAGAGAGAGAGAAAAAAGAAAAGGAAAATTGGATGTAAAAAAAAAAAAAAATAAAAAAAAAAGATGAATAAATAAAGTAAAACAAAACTGTAAATAATATGATATCGCGAAGATCATCGTCATTTTTAATATTTTTTTTTTTTTCTTTTCGTTTAATATAAATTTTTAACGTAGTAATGTACTAACGTACGTAAGTAAGTGAGGATACTTTCGTAAAGGTAAGTTCGCGATTCGATCGCGTGTTTATGAAAATCGATATCCCACATGTCAGATCGAATTCGTGGCAAACCGCCGCCACGTAGATCACGCTGATACGTGATTGGTTGATTCGTTTCACGTTTATGTACATATGTACGTATGTATGTGTATGTATGTATGTGTGTGTGTGTGTGTGTATGTCCTTTTCGCGAGACTACATAAAAGAAGACCTGGGCATATTTGGACAAACAAGGTAGCGTAAAGTTTGTCCGATACGATCTATACGATCTATAGTATCTATAGGATCTATAGGATCTACAAATCGGACACACGAAGGTGTATATGATTTATTATTAAATTTCAATCATTAAATTTCAAATCTGTCGGATTTTTTCAAACATTTTTTTTTTTTTCAGGATCCGAACAAATTACATCGTATGATTTATATCAAATTGTTTATAACAAAACATAACTAATTTGAATTGTTCCCTAATTGTTTCGCGATTATTTTACGCAAAAAAAAATTTTCTTCTATCCTCATCTCTTTTTTTTTCTATCTTTGAAGACGTTTAAAAAAAAAAATATATATATATATATATCTACAACGTTTATTTAATATGTAATATTTCTCTTTTGTAAATAAAATATGTAAAAGCTGGACCAAATGTCGATGGACGATTTTAATCTAGTAACTTTTTATTCATTCTCTCTCTCTCTCTCTCTCTCTCTCCCGCGGCTAGTAACTTTTCATTCCAGCCCAATAACTTTTGACCCACCCTATATATTTCTTATTTATACATACATACATACATACATACATACATACATACATACATACATACATACATACATACATACATACATATATATATATATATACATACATACATATGTACATATATGCACACATACACACTATTAAAAAAAAAAAAGAAAGAAAGAAAGAAAAAAAAACATCGACAATACTTTTCTTTTATATTCTTATCCCAGGTTTTTTTCTTTTTTTTCTTTTTTTTTTTTAATTTTTTTTTTTTTTCTTTTAATTTAATTCAATTTAAATTAAAGCGAAAAATATATATAGGCACGAAGTAGTAACGAGAAGGAGAGGGACAAGGAGGTGGACAACGAACGACAACGGAATGGGTCGGCTCTCGATCGCTGGACTTTATTTTTAGTCGAGATCGAGAAGATGCATCGAGAGATATACTACTCTACTCTACTCTGGCACGAATACGATGTGCACTGGCCAGCTCGGCCACGCTCTGCTTGTCCCTACGAACGCAGCTCATTACCATGCTCATTCCTTAACCCTCCCCCTCCCCCTAACCCCGTCTCCCTCTTCTCTCTTCCTCCCCCTTTATCCTCCCTCCTTCACCTCTTTTTTCCTCTTCTATCCCTTCACTACATTACTATACACTCTCTTTCTCTCTCTCTCTCTCTCTCTCTCTCTCTCTCTCTCTCTCTCTCTCTCTCTCTCTCTCTCTCTCTCTCTATAATAGTAGACAGTAGTATCCATCTCTATCTATCTACCTAGATAGATATTCATCTATCTATCTATTTCGCTAAACATGTGTTATTGTATATGTTCCTGGATATTGTGTGTAGGAGTTTTAGTCTAGTATGTCTTCTCTCTCTCTCTCTCTCTCTCTTTTTCTTCTCTTCTCCTATTTTACGCTCTCCGCACGCGTCTTATTTTCTAGAACAGAAAATCATCACATACTAACACACACTAAAATTCTATATACCAAAGGAGAGAGAGAGAGAGAGAGAGAGGGAAGGAGGGAGGAAGGAGATGCGGAATTCTTTTCATTCTTCTTTTACTTTAAAGTTTAAAGGAGAAGGAGAGGAGTTCACCGAACGGATTTTACCCCAGTATTTTAACACTTTACTAACACACATAGAATATTCTTCTTTTTTTTTCTCTCTCTGTATATAACTTAACTACTTAACTACTCTAAATTCTACTAGAGATTAAAGGAGGAGCTACAAAAAGGAGCCTTTAGAAAAATCTTCTTTCTTTCTTTACCTGAGCAATAAAAACAACACCACACAAGACTATTCTAAAACTACTAGAAACTCTACTGGACTCTCAGACTTAAACTTCTTTACTTACTTATTAAAAACACTTAAAAAACTTCTCTAATCTGCGATGTGGTTTTTTTTAGAATATATCTAAATCACGTAAAACACACACACACACACACGGGGGCAGAAACACACAACAATGTTTGAAGATAATTTTAAATTACGAATATTTTTCTTTTTCTATCTTAATTTAAGACAACCATATTGAAAATTATGTTGAAAACACATTAAAAATGTGTATGTTGTGTGTGTGTATTATTGGGGGTTGTTTTTTTTTCCTTCTTGCAGGGATTCGAACCTGGGTCGCCGAATTTGTAATCGGATATGCTATCGACTTACCCAAATTCGGATCCTTATTTATCAATGATATATATACTATATATACGCCACACATACACACAAACAAACATATATATTTTCATTAATAAATTTTTATAAAAATGAAAATATTATTAATTAAATTATATATAAATGAATACCAATTTAATTTGTAAATATGCAATGAATGATTGAAAGGGAATATAATCATTACATCATCTTTTTTTTTATGATAAAAACACACACAGGACGAAATTTTACAAGAGGGGGAGGAAGAGAGAGTTTAATGTAATAAATATGCGTTTTTTTTTTTTCCTAGACCGATATTCAAACACGAGTTGCGAAAATTTCTCGTCAAATGCGATAACATCGTAACCAAATTCGAATCCCATAATTAATATATTAATGAATTTATATAATCTAAAAATTTTTAAGTATATACATATATGTATATATAAAAAACATACACACACAAACACACACACATACATGTATATAGAAATTAAAAATAAATTAATAAATTAAATTTAATTGCATCATAAAAAAAATATATATATATATATATGTATATATATAAACGTAGATATATATTTTTTTATTGTACGAGATTAAAGAATTATATTTGTCACAATGGTTTGTTCGAAAAGTTTAAAAAAAAGAAAGATAAAAAATTTGTTCCCATTAATCCAAACAAATTCCTTTGATCGTAGGGTTCTTAAATATTATAGGTACTGCAGTGAGCTAACAATATTTATGCGAGTCGTGTATCGAGCCTAATTAGGTAACATAAAAGGACGCCGAACGTCTTTCCTACCTGCTGCTACTCTCTCTCTCTTTCTCCCTTTATCTATCTATCTCTTTCTCTGTCGCCTGTAATTCTCTTGCTAAAGGATTATTTTTTTTTTTCTATCCCATTCGTTCTTAACACGAAATAACGAAAATTATATTAGGCTACTGCGTACGATCGTTAACCGTGAGGAAAAAAAAATGACACACTTTCTAAAAAAAAAAAAAGAAAAAAAAAGAAAAAAAAAGGAGAGGAGGAGGGAGAGAGAGAGAGAGAGAGAAAAAAAAATTAGAAAAGCAGAAGGATAAAATGAAAAAATTAAAAAGAAGTAAATCGACAAGTAAATAAACAGAAATAAAAATACATTCGTATAAATAATAACAATAATAATAATAATAATAATAATAATAATAATAATAATAATAATAATAATAATAATAATAATAATAATAATAATAGTAATAATAATAATAATAATAATAAAATGGACGGGGAACGTTAATTAGCTCCTTAGCTGTCGACGATTTACACGATGAGTGTATCTTTCTATCTCTTTCTCTTTCTTAGTACGTGTGCATGTCACTGTCTATTTATCTATCTGTCTTTTATAATCTTGAGGAAATATCTATACTTCAGCATCATCTTTTTATCTATTTTCTCTTATCTTTCCGACCTATTTGCTTTCCTTCGAGAGGGAAATCACGAGTCACGGTGAAAATTACAGTAATTAGTGTATGTGTGTGTGTCTGTGTGTGAGTGTTGAAGATTTGGGTTAGCTAACTCTCTTGGACACCTTTTTATATATCAAAAGAAAAAGAAAGAATGAAAAAAAAAAATTACGTACATACGAGAGTATATATATTTATTTTTCCCGCGTAAAAATTGCCGGGGAATTAAAAAAAAAAAAAAAAAAAGAAAAAGAAGAAAAGAAAAAAATATCTAATTTATTAAATGAAAAAAATATTCCACCCTTTGTCGTCTCGATCGTAAATCGATCTATTTTTTATTCGTCCAGTTATAATTGACAAAATGGCGGAAGAACTAAAATACGAAAATGGCGGAAGAAATTAAATTCGAAAATGGCGAACGGATTGCTCGAACGAAAAAAAAGAAAAAAGAAAGGAAATAAAAAGCGAGTACAAAAACGAAAATAAAAAACGACACGCGTATGAATATACACAAATAAAAATGACAACAAAATCTGACGTACGGTTAAATCTGAAATCGTTCTCTCTCTCTCTCTCTCTCTCTCTCTCTCTCTGTTTTCACTGAGACGACTGGAAAGATAACCTAACTTAGTGATGGTTCTCCTTTGAGAAACTGTTAGACGGTGAAATCTCATCTTACGTCACATGCTCTCCTTGCATCTTTAAAGTCAAGTCGTTTAACGATCATCGTCATCATCGTCATCTTTTTACAACTAGAAAGAGACGGACAAATAGACAGAAAAAAAGAGAAATAAAGAGAGAGAGAGAGAGAGAGAGAGAGAGAGAGAGAGAGGGAGAGAGAGGGAGAGAGAGAAAATGGAAAGTATCGGAGTGATTTTTGTCCTTTTTTCAACATACGATAAATACGAATAAATGTCATATTTCAATAAAACTGATGTTGAACATATTGTCAATAATATATATATATATATATATTATATATATGTGTGTATGTGTGTGTGTGTGTGTGGGTGGGTGGGTGTCAAAATAGGATTATGTATCGACAGGCAGTGTCCTCCTTTCACGTTCATTTAATTTTCATTCTATACAAAAGAGTTGGCTGTTTCAATTGTTCAATGTATATAATAATACGCGAGAAGATTCGCACAATTTCTTTGTCCTTTCTTTTTTTTTTTGTTTTTCCTTTATTTTTCGTGTTTTCTTCTTTTTTTTGTATCCTTTTAATTATTACAACATAGTAGTCAGTAATTAAGTTAAAAAAAAAAAAAATATTAATTTATCTTCGCCGAAAGGGATGAAAAATTTATTTGTATACGTCTACGTGTAAGTGTACGTATGTGTGTGTGTGTGTGTGTGTGTGTGCCCTTCTTTTCTTTTTTTTCTTTCTCTCTCTCTTTTTTTTCCTTATTAAAATTTTCTTATCATTTCTATTAGCTAATTTATTTTTATAAATAATGTATAATTTTATTATTGTAAATATATATATACATATACATATGCACGAGTGTATTTGTATTAATTTATATAATATATATATATAATAATATATAAATTAATTTATAATATTTACATACATACATACACACACACACACATTTACATACATATATATATATAAATATATATATATATATATATATATATATATATATATTGATTTATAAATATTAATATAAATTTATAAATCTTAAGTAATAATTTAATTAAATATTTTAAATATTATAAAATTTGAAAAGTACAAATCAACAGGATATTAAATAATTCTTATCAATAAAAATGATTAATATTATCTTCCCACTTTTTATCATTATTATTATTATTTAAAAAAAAAAAAAAAAAATAAGAAATTGAATAAATCCGAATTAATAATTTTTTCTCTGGTCGCAATCAATATGGCGGTCAAATTCAAAGCCTTCCGAATTCTTACAATTTTCGTAATAAAATTACGCGAACGAAACAATGCGGATGCTTTAACGAATTGTTGTAACAATTAATATTTTATGAAATAATTACCCCTTTTATCGATCTAACTTTCACTTCTTTTTCTTTTCTTTTCTCTCTCTCTCTCTCTCTCTTTCTCTCTCTTTTCTTTTTTCTTCTCATGAAAAATTATTCAATCAATTAATATTTGCATTTGAACAATGGGACTCCATACTCATATAAATCTAATTTACATCCATGTATTTTTTTTTTTTTTTTTTTTTTTTTTTTTATATATATCGACGGGAATAAAGAGAAAAAAATTCTCATTTATACAAAAGGCAATGAATGATCATTATACATGGATCATTATATATGGATCATCTTATATGTATGTAAATTGTTACGTGGATCATCACGTATAAGTATTATAGATCATTATCGATCTTCGCACATAAATGAAAATTGTTACTTAATTTTTCTTCCTTCTTTCTTTCTTTTCTTTTTCTTTAATCTCTTTTGTTTCTATTCTTTTTTTTTCTTTTTTCGATTATTATTATTACTTTGTCCTCTTCTCTTTTTTTTTTTATTATTATTATTTTTTTTTCTTTCTTTCTTTCTTTCTTTCTTTCTCCAATAACAAAATT
>NW_023395865.1:875000-877500 GCF_014083535.2 Vespa mandarinia | reverse complement strand
AGCATCATAATGTTCTGGTCCTTGTCCCATTCCTGAACTAAGAGAACTGGTATCGTTAAGACGACGACCAGATATACATTCGCTAATAGGAATATAAGGCCCAGATATTGTACTTGTTGGTGAGATCGGTGGTGATTCTTGGGATTCATATTGAAACACTATATATATATATATATATACATATATATATATAATAAAAAATTGTTTTTATACATAAATCATAGAATAAAATTATCTTTTTGATTTTTATAATATAAATGAAATAACGATTTACTTTGACATTGTTGTTCCTCATCTTGAGTGTAAGCCTTTAAACCGCAAACTTGACAAACAGCAGCGACCCATTTGTTCATATCGGCTTCACTTTCAGCTACCAAATAATAAGTTCTCTTTGGTGTTTTAACATTGAACGTAAATTGATATTTTTGTTTACAATTTTCAAACCTAAGACCAGCATCAACCTAGAAAAAATATTTATGATATAATAACAATTGACAAATGATTAAAAAATTTCTTATAAATTATATATTACCTGTTCGCATTGATCAAGATCTATACGACCTTTTAATTTTCTACAACGTCTGTCCGTATAATATTCTAAAAAGTATTGTCCAGGTAATTCACCGCTGTGTCTTAATGCGAACCAACGTTTTCTCCATCGCTGTAATCAAAAATCAAAAAAGAAAAAGAACCAATCGACATTATTGTCAAGAGATAATAAAGATTCATTCCTTTGTAATAACAAAATTAAAAGTTAAATTAAAATTTAAGTAATCCTATTAAAAAATATTATAACTTTTGATAATGTAATTTATAGGATGCAATAGTATAATAGAATGAAAAAGAAAAACATAAAGGAAAAAAAATAAGGTTAGGATTTCAATTGTAAGCAAAAGAAAGAAAAAGAAAAAACAAAAAAAGAAAAGAAGTTTTGTTGGAATTAACTTACAAATGAACAAATGTAAACAAATGATACAATAATAAATTTCATTTTGAGCTCAATGATAATAACGACAATAACAAAAGGAAAAGAAAAAAAAAATAAGAAAAAAAGGGAAAAGAAAAGAAAAATTGAACGACCAATAAATCATCTATAATGCCATTAAACAAATAAAACTTACAGCTCTCCATAGTTTAGTAGGTGGCGATTTGATGAGCCATCCTTCATGAACGATTTCTTGTGTAGTTTTAAGAACCTCCATTACTAACTATAACAATCTCTCATCAATTAAATCTGTTTGATTATAAATAATTTCGTTATACGGTATAACATTGTCACATTGGGATAATAAAACCACCGAACACATACGAGAACAACGGCACGCTCGTCGTCCATTTATCTATTTTTGGACGACACACTGACGATCACTACACTGATATACATGAATCGCCTGCTGATCTCTTCCACGATGGCAACCTACCACCACCATTACCACTACTACCAACATAATCAATATAAACACAACTGTCGCAATCGCCATTACCACCACTATCACTACTACCAACACAATTCCTACACTGTTGGAATCGCCATTACCATCATTACCATTACTACCAACACACAATCACACAACTATCGGAATAGCCATTACGATTCACTAACACTATTACCAACGCAACCACAATTTTCGGAATCGCCATTACCAACACAATTATATTTTATATCATAACGGAACATTCATAAGACGTGTATTTGTGTAAACTTCGTATACGTAGAGAGAAAGAGAAAGAGAGAGACAGAGAGAGAGTGAGAAAGAGAGAGAGTGAATATTGAAAATCGGAGAGCATTGAAAGATATATATATATATATATATATATATATATATATATATATATATATATATGTATACGCATATATCGTCGCCATTACTAAACTGATATAAACACTCGACAAAGGCTCGTGTGTGTATATGTGTGTGTATATTTCTTCATGTGTTCGGTTTCTTCTCGATGACAACGCACTGATGTATACGACTTACGAATGTACCATCGTCCATGATTACACGTACATGATTTCTTTCTTCTTTTCTTTTTAGATTACTATTATTTTTCTTATCATCGTTATTGTTATTATTATTATTATTATTATTATTATTATTATTATTATTATTATTATTATTATTATTGTTATTGTTGTTACTACTATTATTATTATTATTATTATTATTGTTATTATTATTATTGATTGTATTTTGATTATCAAACGAAATGTTTCAAAATTATCGCGTTAATAAATAATTCTTTTTTCTTCACCTCTCGCACTCGAATTAATTTTTCGTTTTCATTTTTGAGGTTAATTTTTTAAGGTCGGTTTTTTTTTTTGATAATGCGTAATATTTTTCTTTTCCTTATTGTTTTTTCTTTATATATATACAAATACAATTATATGTACATACATCGTAGAAGCAATTAATTAATCGATTGTTAAGATTTGAGGTTAGAATGGCGATTTGCTTTTTTCTTTCCTTTTCTTTTTGATTGTTTGATCGAAAATACGAGA
>NW_023395865.1:867500-870000 GCF_014083535.2 Vespa mandarinia | reverse complement strand
ATCAAAAGAAAAAAACAAAAAAAAAAAGAAAGAAAGGAAGAGAAAAAAAAAATAATATGAAAAGAGGATATTGGCATTATTTAGCATGGGGATAAACGAAAAATTTATATCTCATTAATCTTTAATTAGATAATTAATTAATTCACTATTTACGAAAAGTCATAATAAAAAGTATTAATCTATATTCGGTATTTCAATAATAATTAATAATTACTAATGATAATAATAATAATAATAATAATTAATAATAATTAATAATAATGATAAATGATAATAATAATAATAAAATAATATAATAATAATAATAATAATAATAATAATAATTACATTTAATAGTTTTATCTATTGGATGATACTTTAATAATAACTCATAAAGTTACCACAGAACATATATCGCGATCTATATTAAATCATAATCTTGCTCTTTTTTTTTTTTATAATATAAAAAAAGAAAACAAATCGTATAATACATATATATATATATATATATATATATATATATATATATACATATATATATATACGTATATATAGCGTTGTATCATTCACCTCTCGTTACAATAATAAATTGCTACGAAAGCACCACGTACCAACACGGGATACTTCGAGTCCTTATTAATTAATTAATTAATTAATTAATTATTTATAATAAAAATAATTAAAAAAAAAAAAAGGAAATAATGATAATAATAATAATAATGATAATAATAATAATAATAATAATAATAATAATAATAATAATAGTAATAATAATTATTTATTTGCTTATTAATATTAAAAAAAAAGGAGGGGAAGAAAAGGGAAAAAAGGGAGAAAAGAAACAACAAAAAGTAATTCGAATTTTTTGCGGGAAGAAAACATTAACTTTCGATGCTTGTCGTGCCAAAATTTGAATATTTGTGAAAAGAAAAATAATATATATATATATATATATATCTACACACACACATACATATATATATATAGACAAAAAAAGAAAAAGAAAAAATCGTGCCCCGTGAATCTTCTTAGAGAGAGTGAGACAAAAAATGTCGTACCAGAGATCAAAAGAAGATTCTTTAATCTTCAAAGAAAAAAAGAGAAAGATAAAAAATAAAAAAAAAAAATAAAAAAAAAAATAAAAAAAATTCTTTTTCCTTCAATTATTTTCTTTCTTTCTTTTTCTCTCTTCTACTTTCGAATTGCTTAATTTTTTGTTTCTTGTTTTTTTCCTTTCTCCTTTTCTTTTTTACAGAACTTAGTGGAACTTAGTGGAACAAAAGGTACGCGCCTTTCTTCTATTTTTTTTTTTTTTTCAAATTTACAACACCGCCTCCTACCCCACTCTTCTCAATTCCCCTTCAAAGAACACAGCCATACTAAGCCAAATACCCTTGGGTTTTTGTCGTTATTATTATTATTATTTCTGTTTTATTAGATATATAATAAAAGAATTTATTCAATAAATCTCTCTTTCTCTGTATCCCTTTCATTCGTACATTCTCTCTGTCTAACTCTCGCACATTCTTTCCCTTTTTCTATCCCGTTATATTCTCCATTTTGAATATTTCCATCGGCCATTTGTTATTCGTTTGAAAATGGCGCGTAGACGCGATACACCGCCATTTTGATCGTCGTCATGACTTTTGTAATAATCATTACGAATTCATGCACGCGTTCACGTATCATCATCAATTTTAATTAAATCAAAGTTCAAATAAATTAGGAAGAAAGATTAGATTAAAGAAAAAGAAAAACAATTTGGAATGTGTCGTCGCTTTATATATACGTATATATATATATATATATGTGTGTATATGTTTGTATGTGTTTCTGTGTACATATAAATTATGTTCGATCTTTTTTAACGTCGATTATTAACGTATTTGATGTAACAGCAAAAAGAAAAAAAAAAAAAGATGAACATGATTATAATTTTAAAAAAACATGGCGTCGAACAAACTACAATCGAAAAATGAAACAAATTGTCGTTTCCCATATTTTCTTATTTATTTTTTCCTCTTTAAATTTTTGTTCCTTTTACTTTTATCAAAAGCAAATTTATCAATGCGATGATTCATCGAATCTACGACATTTTGAGCGTGATAATAGAGGAAGAGAGCGATCTGAAGGTGAGGATTGAGAGAGAGATGAGATCTCAAAGAAATCAAGGTCGAACGCTAACCTTAATCGAGCCCCACCTTCGTGACGTCACGTTCTCAATTTTTTTTCTTTCTCACGCGTTTTCTTCCTTACCGACTGTGCGAACGAAAAAACAAAAAAACAAAAAAAAAGAGAACTGATTTTCTTTTCTTTCTTTTTTTTTTTAACGGAGCCAAATACGTGTACTGAATATAGCATGTGTTAATTCTTTCTCATGTAATTTTTATGTAATTTTTATGTAATTTTTTTATACGTAATTCATGTTCTATTTACATGCACTCTGTATTATGTATATATATATATATATATATATATATACATAACATACACACAAACACAAATATATATGTATATATAT
>NW_023395865.1:850000-862500 GCF_014083535.2 Vespa mandarinia | reverse complement strand
TTTATCATGTGTATGTGAATGTGTGTGTGTGTGTGTGTGTGTGTGTGTGTACATTGTCAACATGTATGTATATGTGTATGTGTATTTTGTTTTTAAATGTTTAAATAATGTTTTTAAAGTAGAGACGAGAATTATTAGTCGCACATCGTTAACTAAATTCCACAAAGTGTTTTCTCTCTTCTTTTTTTGTTTTCGTTTTTTTTTTTCTTTCATTTATAGTTTAGGAACGCAGAACGGATGGAAATAGTCTTCATCATCATCATCATCATCATCATCATCATATCATCATCATCATCATCATCAACATCAACATCACACACATCTTCCTCTTCTTTTCTTCTTTTTTTTTCCCCTCTTCTTTTTCTTCTTCTTACAATTATTATTATTATAATAATAATAATTATAATTATTATTATTATTATTATTATTATTATTATTATTATTATTATTATTATTATTATTATTACTATTAATTATTAATTATTATTAATTATTATTATTAATTATTATTATTATTATTATTATTATAATTATTATTATTATTATAATTATTATTATTATTATTAATAATATTATTAATATTATTATTATTATTATTATTATAATTATTAATTTTAATCCTGTCACACAAAAGAGTTTCTTTTGTTTTGTTTTTTTTTTCCTTCCCTTAATTTCTTAAACTCCTTCCTTCCTTCCTTCTATCCTTTCGACACAAATTTATTTCCAAAGGATCGAATCCGTCTCTCGAGTCACAGCCAGCTCTCTTTGTGTTTAATTATGCCAGCTGATTGACTGATCATGAAGGGCGTGGTGGGGTAGTAAGGGTGGGGGGTGGGCGATTGGCGCGCGTGGGGCGAGTGGGTTAGGGCCTGGGTCGAGGGGTGGGCTGATTAGCTGCTGCTGACGACGACGACGATGATCGACGACGATGATCGACGACGACGACGACGACGACGAGGACAGCAAGACAGCAACTAATACAGCGATAAAGAACAGCGGCAAACAGCTTTTTTTTTCTTTCTTTTCTTTTTTAGCGGCGATAAAAACACAGCGAATAAGAGTTTAGCTTAAATGGTGTCGTCAAACAACCCCGAGTATGAGAAAATGTTTAATCTCTTTTTTTTTCCTCCACACACACACACACACACACACACAAACACACATACACACACATATATATATATATGTATGTATTTTATAGTACATTAGCAAAAGGTGTGTTCTTCATCTTTTTCTTCATCATCTTCTTTTTCTTCTTCTCCTTCTTCTTCAACTCTTAAGTTTTAATAAACAGTCACTTAATAAACAACGAACGTCACTAACAGTCACTACAACCCCTCAACGAATTTGGAGAGTTGGTCTTGCGGTGTCATAGGTGTCACTTCACTTGTGTCCGTACCACTTGTTGGTGGTGGGGCAGGTGACGGATGATGCGGCATCGTAGCAGGATGGCCAGTAGGTGCACCACCAGCCCCGCTCAATTGAGATAACATCATTTCACTTGGACCACCTAGTTCATGAGCAGGCGAATGTGTCGGTGTCCCGTGTGGTGGATGATGATGGGGCGATGGTACTGGACCAGAACGGGGCGAAGGAACTGGTTGATTACGTGGCGATGGGACCGGCCTCGGTGAAGGATTTGGTTGCGGCGATCTAATTGGTGGAGGTGAACGAACAGATTGCATAAGCTGTTGTTGCACGGATATACCTGGGGGTCCCATAACGCCTTGGGGCGAAGGTACTGGCGGTGGCGTTGGCTTCAATCCTGGCTGACCATAACTTTGCTCGTTAAATCCACCATAACCTAAATAATGGTGATGATGATTATTACAATAATCGTGAATGATCGTTGTATTAATTTGATAACAATAAAAATTTTAAAACAAAAAAAAATAGGAGAAGGAAGATGAGCTCTAATATCAACAGCAAGAAAAAAAGAAAAAAGAAAAAAATCAAACCAAATTTCTTTACCAAGAAGAGATGGCCTGATGGGTCTCTGTTGGCCGTATGGTGGTGCAGGTGGTTGCGTGAAAGGTTGTTGCTGTTGTTGTTGTTGCTGCTGCTGCTGTTGAGCCTGTTGTTGTTGCTGTTGCCTTTGCATAACCAACATTTGTTGCTTATACCATTGCGTTTGCTGTTGAACCGTCTGCTGTTGCTGCTGTTGTTGTTGCTGCTGCTGCTGCTGGTTCAACATTGCTTGTATTTGCATCCTACCCGGCTGCTGCTGCTGCTGAGGATGTTGCTGCTGCTGCTGCTGCTGTTGCTGCTGCTGCTGCTGTGACATCATATGCTGCAAATCAGGTTGTTGTTGTTGAGGCTGATTAGGACCCAATGGTCCACTTACTCCACCGCCGTGCTGACCAGTTTGTTGCTGAAGGGCAAGTGCCTTTTTATTAAGAAGACCAAGAAGGTAATAGAAATCAATAAATCATATAAGAAAGTGTGTTGAGAAAAAATAATTATTATTATTATTATTATTATTATTATTATTATTATTATTATTATTATTATTAATATTATTATTATTATTACTATTAATATTATTATTATTAATACTATTATCATTATTATTATTATTACTATCATTATCATCATTTTAAAATATTCTTTAAATAACAAATAACATACCCGTTGCTTTATAAAAGCGGCCATTAAAGGTGGATTACTCTTGAGTATTTGTAGTATTTGGTTTTGCTGTTCAGGAGTATGAGGACTTCTGAGTGTTTGCATTAATTGCTGCAAGGCATGCTTGTGCATATTGCTTTGAGCCTGAGCAGGTGCCACTTGACCTACCGGACCTCCGATAACACCTGGCTGCCTTGGCATTTGACCACCCATTGCCATAGTCGGTTGACCCTGATGTTGTTGCTGTTGTTGCATCAATTGTTGCGGCGTTTGTTGCCTCAATCCAGGATTTTGTTGCATCACAGCGTTAGGTTGGTACCTACTGTAAACGAAAAAAAAAAGAAAAAAAAAAAAAAAAAAAAAAAAAGAATAAAAAAAAATAAAACAAAAATAAAGAATGATAAGTCAATATCAAATATCGGTGTCTTATTAAGAAAATCGATCATATTGAAAATTTTTTGGATACTATACCTGCCGGTCCACTGATCCATAGGAATAAGATGTGTACCAGCTGGATTTGGCATTTGCACAGGCATCGGTCTTTGCATTTGTGGAGGTGGCATAACACCGCCTGCCTGACCACTTACACCAACACCACCACCTGGTGTTACTTTACCATAACCAACATGCGGTGCTTGTTGCCTAGCGGCTTCCTCTTGCACCTGTTTAACAACTTGCAAAACATGTGCCGGTGGTGTCTGCGTGCCAGGCTTCAAACCAATTCCTGGTTGATGCGGTGATGGTAAATTCGTTGGACTAACACCAGGTTTTATAGGAACACCGGCAACTATTGCAACGTTTGAAGTTTGTTGTCCTGCTTGCATAGCTCCAACTGGTCCAGTAGGTCGTGTATTCATCACAGCCATTCTCCTCCTATGTATATATGATTAAATCAATTATTACATAGGAAAATATTAATTTTATTTCCAATTATAATTTTATATATATATTAACCTTAACAGTTGTGCTTGCTGCAAACGTTGCTGAAGCTGCTGTTGTTTTAATTTATGTTTGATATTAGAACAGAATGGTACAAGACACTTGGTTTCTTGGCAGTGCTTCGTATGATAACAACAGCACAACGTTATCACTTGCTTGCAAATTGGACAACCACCACTTGTCATTCTCTTACAGACTTTAGTATGCGTTACTACTCTCTTCATCTTTTGACAACTTGGTAACCGACAATTAGCATCTCTACATTGGCAAGCATGTACCAATGATTGAATACATCTTTGTATCAAGAGTTTTCTTGCTTCCTATATTTATTTTTTGTTTTTTTTTTTAAATAAACAAAAACAATCATTTTGTTAATTCACGTTCTTTATTTTGTTGAAGGGGGAAAAAAAAAGAGAGAAAAGAAAAGATAAGATAATCTTTTTTTTTTTTTTTTATTTACCTGTGGATTAACTTGTTTTGCATCAACTGGCGATGATCCATCGTCCAAATCTAAACCAAGTTTCTCCATATGATGAGGATGTCCATCCTTTTCTTTACAACTGATGCATAAATCAAAATCCTAAAAGAAAATTTGTTAAAGTTTTATTACACACACATATATATATATATATATATATATATAAAAAGAAAAAGAAAAATTGTATCACTTACATCACAGACAGTACAATGGTATCTCGTTTCAACGTGACTCTTACAATTATTACAAGTATAAACGAATTTGTCTTGACCTTGATTATGTAATTCATATAACATTGACATCGAGCTAAACTTCGCTCGTCTTAACGATGAGAACTCGTAATGTTTTTCTCTAGCCATTGTTAAGAAAGCATCACGTCCATCCATAAGATCACAATTAATAACAGGATCTGGATCTTGAATTGGCTGAAAAAGAAAAAGAAAAAAAAATAAATAAATTACAATGAATTAAAATGTTCAATAAATTTTGATCTTTAAATTGATTGATATTTAGAAGATAATAAATGTTCCTTTTTTTTTCTCTCCCTTTTTTCTTTGTATTTTTATTTTTTTTTTTTTTTTTTTTTTTTTTTTTTGTTTTTGTTTATATACTTACTGCTAAACTGGCTGCACTTTGAGCGCTATGCAACCTAATTACGAAGAAAACTTCCTTGTGTTTCTCCATGGTCGCAAATATTTTAGCAGAGAGATCATTACCAGTTTGAGGAGTGTTAGACTTTTTACTATTTTTTCTTTGATTCGCTTTAGATTTATTAGACTTCTTAGCCTTTTTCTGTCCTTTCTTCTTACCATCCGGACCAGTTTCTGAATCTTCATTCAACGAAAAGATCTGAAGAAAAAAGAAAGAAAAAAAAAATACAATCGTTATACATATATATATATATGTGTGTGTTCCAACGAGAAGAAATATAATTATTTACAAAATGTTATTATTAAGAAATGAAAAATGAAACTTACAGCATTTGCTGCAGCTGCGGCAGCCTCTGCAGCTTCAGCTTGTTTACGTTTCTCTTCCTCTTCTTGATCCAATTCTTTAATACTTTCTTCCAACACATTCG
Source organism: Vespa mandarinia (assembly GCF_014083535.2). Lineage (NCBI taxonomy): Eukaryota > Metazoa > Arthropoda > Insecta > Hymenoptera > Vespidae > Vespa > Vespa mandarinia. The sequence continues at coordinate 857,380 of NW_023395865.1, read as the reverse complement.
GCCAAAAGTCACCCTCAAAATATGGCAAATCTGCTGCCGAGGATAATTTATCCTCCATCGCTTGTTTCAAAATATCCTATATGCATAGAAAATAAATAAATAAACAATAATAATAATAATAATAATAGTAGTAATAATAAAATAAAAAAATCATGAATAATGATACAACAATCATTTTATTTTTCATAATATAAAATTATTAAATAATGTTTGTCTGACAATCCTCTGTTCTAATTGATCAATGCGATAAGAACAATAGCTTCTTCAGACAATTTACTTTAAGTCTCATCTGACATCTGACTACGATCATTTCGTTGGACAGATAACACTTGAGACTACAAATAATATATTAAATCTCTTAGATATTTGTGAAGAAAAAAAAAGAAACAAAAAAAAATAAATAAATAAATAAAATAATAAAAAAAAAAAAAAAAAAAAAAAAAAAAAAAAAAAAAAAAAAAAAAAAGAAAGCAACAGCATACCTTGTAATCGAGTACTATTCTTTCCATAATTCCTTTGTCCAACATTTTCTTATACCACTCTTGCAATCGCTTAGGCTTAGGAATTTTTTGTTCTTGAGGATGGCAGTGGAATATATAATCATCTCCTTCCGATGGTGGACAAGCCCAAATATGAGCCATAGTATAACTATATATAAATTATATTCAATATATATATATAGAGAAAGAGAGATTAGGAAATAATATAATTGATTAAATTCTAAGGATTAATTTCTAAAAAAAAAAAAAAAAAAAAAAAAAAGAGAGAGAGAAAGTATATATATATTACTAACCCAAGTTGTTTAGCGTAGTCTAAATATCCAAGAAGTATTTCATGATAAACAGCAGTACGAAATTGTCTAGGCCGGAAGAAATGTACAGAATCCAAGTACGCTATGTAAACTCTTCTTGTATTTGGTGGAGTGCATTCGCTTCCATATTCTTGTACGTGCATACCAAAAAAACATACGTCCGTACCGTCGACCTCTTCAAATGCAAATAATGCCTTAGCACGGTATGGAAATTCACCAGGCATATCACCATTCTCTACGAATCTACTTCTCATTCCTGGTTTAACTTCTACTACTTTATCACTAGATGCAACAACTCTAATGGCTACCTCACCGGCGCCAGCTTCCTTCTTCTTAAGAAAATTGTTCACGCGCGTTTCAATATACGTTCCTAATTTTGTTACCGGCAAACGTTTGGCGTTAAACTTATTCTCTTTACGCTTCTGTCCTTTCTTCTTTAGACAATTATCACAGGTAAATCTATGCATATATGCAAAAAAAGAAAAAAAAAAAAAAAAGAAGAAAGAAAGAAAAAAAAATTAATTAATTCCCAAATTATTTAAATGCATGTGTGTATATGTGTCTGTATGTGTGTGTGTGAAAATAATTAATATTTATTTAATTAATATATTTACTTACCCTAATGGCCAAATTTGTTCCATATGTAATACACAAATTTGATGTACTTTCCTACCGCAGTCTGTGCACACAACAAAAGGCTCTAATTCTAAATGATCATTCTTCATCTCCTGGAACTGTTCTTTCTTGATGGCACTATTAAAGATACATATTTTTATAAACATATATATATATTTATTTATATATATATATATGTGTGTGTATATATTTAGCATATATATAAAAATATATAATATATATATATATATATATATATATATATATATATATATATATATATACGTATAATCTTATTTATATATAAATACTCACGTTTGTGGTTGTGTTGGGTCATCTCCTAACGTCACAGTGTCACCAGGTATGTCGTTGAAACATTTCTGACAGAAGGTGTATCTGTCGGAAATAAGACCATATGCCTTTAGACTATCGTTCCAATAGATTTTTTTATAGATCCAAATTTCATGCATGCATCATATATTTTAATTCGGTGTTCAAAAAAGGCCAATATTTTTCACGTTCCAAATTATCAGTCCAAATCCAATTTTGACAAAGGGACGTGGTTTTTTTTCATAATTACACATGCAATTATAAATTTTTATTATTATTATTTTTTTTTGTTTTTGTTTTTGCCAATTATTAATTATTTCATATATATATATATATATATTCGTTGTCATATTTGTTCCCAAAAGTTGTAGAAATTCATTGTCCACATTTATTTATTTATTTAATTTTTTTTTTTTAAGTATTTTATATATATATATATATTATTTTTTTAATTTTTATTTTTAATAATTATCGTTCGTTTAAAATATTCAGATTTCCAAGTTCATTTTTGTCCAATTTTCCAAATATCAATTTTTCGTTGCACGAAGAAGTAGTAGTAGTAGTGGTAGTGGTAGTAGTAGTAGTAGTAGAGTAGAGTAGTAGTAGTAGAGTAGTAGTAGAGTCGGAAAGAAGCAAAGGATGTGGGCAACACAAGAAGCAAGCAGCAAACAAGGATTTGTGTGCACGTGCGGAACCCATGGGTAGAGCGAAGGTACCATATACAAAGAAGAAAACAAGTGCCATTGTTAGACACAATATATATATACATATATATATATATATATATATATTGTGTTATATACAATATATATGTATATTACAAAAATGAAGAAAATATAATATACTAATGTAAAAGGAAAAAAAAAGAAACAAAAAAAGGATATACTTAAGAGTTACACAATTCATTTTTTAATATGTGCAATTTAAGAGAATTTTCAACGGGGGTGTGGTGGGAGGGAGAAAAAAAAAACAAATTTTCTTAAAAGAAAGATCTCAAGGGGAGGACGGGAAAATAAATAAATAAAAGATAAATGAAGAGATCAAATTAACAAAAAATGAAAAAAAAAAAATATATATATATATATAAGTTAGCCTTGCAAGCAAATCAGATACTTCAAAATGTATATCCTTTAAGCATTTAAATAATAATAATAATAATTATTATAGTAATAATAATACTAATACTAATAATAATAATAATAATAATAATAATAATAATAATAATAATAATAATAATTAAATCCTACATGTGTGAATAAAATCTTAAACAAAAAAAAAAAAAAGGAAAAGAAAAAAGAAACTACTAAAAATAACAACATATAAATACATTAAAATAATAATAATAATAATAATAATCTTATTATTATTATTATTATTATTATTATCATTATTATTATTATTGAGATTAGAGTTAGAAAATTTGTCTTTGTTGGTCAGGGGACTGGCTTGAAACGGTCTGAATTAACTGCATCAAGCTAATTAACCTGCCAAAATTTAATTTGGCGCATTCGATACAAGAAAACTTTTAAAAAGTTCAAAAGTATCAAAGAGATCGAACGCGCACTACTGGGGTCACTATCATTTCTTGAATGATTTACATAATCGATAAAAAAAAATAAAAATAAAAAAAAAAAAAATCAAATCAAACCAAACATAATAAAAACATTCTCATCTAAATTGGTAATGACATTTATCAATTCAGAATAAATTCGAATAAAGAAAATGATGGGAAATAAACCAAAAAAAGAAAAAAAAAACAAAAAAAAGGAAAGAAAGAAAAAAAAAAATATATATATATATATACACTACTCAAATATTTCCTCATGCAAATTATTTCTGTAATATTAAAACAAAGTGCAATAAAACAATCATCATCATTATTATTATTATTATTATTATTATTATTATTTATTTATTTATTTATTTATTTATTTATTTATTTATATATATATATATAAACTTATACTGACCTGTTCTTATATGAGTAGTATTTAGCATCTCTTGGTATCGTACACAGCTGCTTCCCATAGCAACAGAGTACTTGTGGGTTGAATGTGTATTTCCTACCGCAACAGTATCCTAAAGCTTGCATTACTGGATCTATTTCTTGTTCAAAAACTTCTGATAACTGTGAACGAAAAAAATTAATGTATATATATATATATATATATATCACAAAAAAAGAAAATAGAAAAGAAAAAAGGAAGAAAATAAAGAGAAAAAAGAAAAGTAAAGAAAAATATATATATATATTGTTTTTATACTAAAAATTTATAATGAAATGAATAAAGAATAAAATGAATTGTATTTTACCTTTGTACAATATCTATAAACTCGAGAAGTTTTGCGATTATAAAGCCAAGCATTGTCGAACATCATCCAAACATCATCGACATATTCCCAAGGATCACTATATTGTCCTGTATCTAATTTTCTTTTGATCGTTGAAAGATCCATTGGTTTTTTAACAATATCAAAATAATCAGGTATGCCCAATGCTTGTGGATCAACTGGTTGCCTGAATGGTAAAGATTCTGGATCCTGTCGATACAATTTATCAAGCGTTGGCATAAGTGCTTGGCGTAATTCATCGGGTTTAAACAAACACAATCTTTTTTTATCGGATGATGTACCGCTAGGTTGTATTGGTTCAGGAACAAGAGGTTTTATATCAGACGTTGTCGTATCTTGACTTGACATTGAAGTAACTGTCTCTTCTTTTATACCAGATGATTCATCTTTGACAACACCCTCGGCTGAACCTTCCTCCATTGGTTCACTTTTAATTTCGGTTTTAATCGATACATCATTGTTAACATTTTTACCACCGTCCATCCTATCCCTTAACCATTCAATATCAGAACCGTCCTCTTGCTTAATTTCCATCTTCATATTTTCCTCTTTAATCGAATCCAATTTTCCTTTATTATTGTTCATTGGCGGACTAGGAGAATTATCACGATCCAAGGCCGCCGTAATAGCGGCCATTTGCGAAGACATCGATGAACTTCTTGGGGCATTTAACGCAGCTCTTTCCTGGGAAGTCATACCCTTTCCCAAACTTGCAAGGCCAGCTGGCGATGGTGTCGTACCCGGATGAGGTGGGGTTTGATTAGCGGAAGATACAGTCTGATTTGGAGTCATTAACGAAGGAACTATTGGCGTATTAGGGGTGGAAGTTGTAGACTGAGGTCCATTTGTTGTTGTAACAGGACTAGGAATGGGTCCACTTGATGCAGGAGGTGGTATAGTTTGTGGTGTTGTTGTGGTTATGCTAGGATCACCAGGCGTAGAAGCTGACAATGGTCGATTATTACTAAATTGTTGATTTTGTTGCTGATTAGTTTGTTGTTGTTGTATATTACTGAACGGCGACGGTGCTTGTGGCATTGCAGTAGCTGCGGCACTTTGATTCGAAGTACTTGTTGGTTGTTGTTGTTGTTGTTGTTGACTTTGTGGTTGTGGCTGTGGTTGTTGTTGTTGTTGTTGTTGTGGCACACTTTGTGGTTGTTGTTGTTGTTGTTGCTGCTGTGGTACACTTTGTGGTTGTTGTTGCTGTTGTTGTGGCACACTTTGCGGTTGTTGTTGTTGTTGCTGCTGCTGCTGTTGCTGTTGTTGTTGTTGCTGTTGTTGTACCACTTGAACTTGAGCAAGCCTGACCTTCATGATATCAGGAAATTGATGTTGATTTTGTACGGGACTACTGTTAGGTAAACTGGAAGTGCCATTGGAGGTTGGAAATTGACTAGTCGTTGCTGATGTAGTTGTCGTGGTTAAATTAGCCTGCGACATTTGTGCCTGACCGAATGGACTAAGACCGGAATTTTGAACCATACTTGGATTAGATGTTGATTGTCCATTTGGACTGGGACCAGAAGGCCCAACAAGTAATCCTTGCTGTTGTTGTTGTTGCTGCTGCTGCTGCTGTTGCTGTATTTGTTGCTGCTGTGCTTGTTGAGCTTGCTGTGCTTGTTGAGCTTGTTGTACCTGTTGAGCTTGCTGTGCCTGTTGAGCTTGCTGTGCCTGTTGAGCTTGCTGTGCCTGTTGAGCTTGCTGTTGTTGTTGCTGCTGCTGCTGCTGCTGTTGCTGAGCAGCCTGTTGTTGTTGTTGTTGTTGTGGAAATTGCATTCGATTATGTTGAATGCCCATGCCCGATAATGGTCCAATTTGGCCCATGTTAGGTGAATGCCTCCTTAAATTAGGTGGTACTTTGCCGATCGGCCTTGATGGTAAAATCCTACCAACATCCTGTGGTGCACAAGGCCGTAAATCAGGACCAGCCGCGCCCGATGGTTGAGGCTGTTGTTGCTGTTGGGCCGCTTGCAATTGCTGTTGCTGTTGCTCTTTTCTTTTCTGACGTTTCTCCTCCAGTTCCTTTTGTATTTTATAAATTTTCTCGGCCAACAAGTGATAGTACTCCGACCTAGAATTGGCCATCTCGTACATATCGCCTTCTACTTTCCTTGCGTATGCCACTAAATTGTGCATCCTTTTGTCGAGCATCGCTTGCGGATCAGGAGTTGGAAATATTGCTTGGACCAATTTGTGAACTAAGTGATTCCTTAGATCTGCCGTTACCGATTGATGCCAAATTTTAGTCTCTTGTACTGGAGTAGCAGTTACTTGTCCTGGTTGAAGTCCAGCAGGTAATTGTAAACCGGAAAGTTTGTTTTCTCCTAAAACACCTGGCTGTCCTGACTCGTTGAAACCACCAAATAATTGTTGCATGTTTACGGATTGTTGTATATTAGCCGCTGTTGCCGCTGCTGCTGGCATTGGACCACTCGTTGGAGCGGTTTGATTACCAGCTACACCAACCGTATTAGGATCCGAATTTAATGGTAAGGATACGTTTGGGGCTACTACCTGTTGACCTGCACCAACCACAGATTGTCCTGGTGCAGCTTAAATATTAAATATCATTGATTTATTTATTTATTCTTATCCTATCTCATACATTATTAATTAATTAATTAATTAATTATTATTATTATTATTATCATCATTATTATTATCATTATTATTATTATTATCATTATCATTATTATTATTATTATTATTATTATTATTATTATTATTATTATTTTACATCATCGATTAATTTTATTTTACCTTGTGTTTGAGGTTGCGTCAATCTAACGTTACCAATGGTACCAGGTGGTCCTTGCATTGCAACAGATGGCATTCTAACACCTCTACCGACACCTTGAGGTGCTAACAGGCCAGTAGTTGTCGTAGGACACGTTATACCCAAAGCATCATATGCTCTCCTCATCTCTGATGGGCTTGGATTTGGTTGAGTAGCTTTTTTATAAAAAAAAAAAAAAAAAAAAAATAAAAAAAATAAAAAAGAACTAATTTTCATTTGATTCTCAATCAATTTACTATTTATATTAACTTATTAAATAATTAATTTTTTATTAAAATCAAAAAAAAAAAAAAAAAAAAAATAAAAAATAAAAAGAAAAAAGGGAAGTATGGGGAAATAAAATTACCTCCAACAGAATTTGTAGTCCTATTTCTACTTGCTTGTTTTAAAGGCAAACAAACAGGACAGTCACTTCTATTACAGTGTTTCCAATGATTAATAATTTGTCTAGATGAACTACAGTGTGGCACTGTAC
>NW_023395865.1:840000-845000 GCF_014083535.2 Vespa mandarinia | reverse complement strand
TCCAGCTGATGCTGTTGCAGGTGTAGCTGTTGTGGCGGGCCCTGCATTTGTTGCATGTTACCACTGCCACCTCCCCCGTAGTTTGTATAAGCATGGTGCATCATTAGAGGCGCCATACCCACTACATATATCATAGTTTTTAATTTCAGATTGTGAATAGTAACTACCTAAGCTTTGATTTTTCTCAAACCGTAGAGAGCACCTAAGCAGCAGAAACAATGAGATAGCATAGAAAATAACAAACTCTTTTAATCATGCCTTTTGTTATAACAACTATTGATTTGTTACAACATGGAGACAGAGAAAGAGAGAAAGAGAGAAAGAGAGAAAGAGAGAAAGAGAGAGAGAGAGAGAGAGAGAGAGAGAGAGAGAGAGAGAGAGAGAAAGTATTTAAGAAAAATCTTTGAATGAAATGATTTTTCTTTAAGAGGAAGAGAACTTTAATATTCTTTTTCTTTTTATTAGATTTCTTTTCCTTTTCTTTGTTTCCTTTCTTTTTTCTTCTTTTTATCTTTCAGAGTAATGAATAAAAATAAAAATAAAAATAAAAAAAAAAAAAAAAAAGAAAAAAAAAAGAAAAAAAAGAAAAAGAAAAGAAGAGGAAGAAAAGAAGATGTTTCTGCAACTTGTGTAGCCTGTACTTGATAAATTTACACATTAAATATTTTGGAATACAATAGATTTGAATCGTCGTCGATTACATCATTGCATTATTATTAACGAGAGCATTATATCAGGATTTAGAGAAACCGTTAAACGACGATTTACATAGCGCTTAAAGGTGAAAATAGTATATAGGAAAGTGGTTAACGCATATATAGTTCATGCCAGCAAAACGTTCTATTTAATGTATTATTGGACTTCTCATGCACCGCCATGCGCTAAGAGTTTATTAGAACTAAAGACTAAAGAAATGAAGAAGAAGGGTCGCTAAGAAAAATATACAGCGACCTACATAGATTCAACTAAATGTTTAGTTGTAAAAGAGAAAAAAAAAAAAAAAAGAAAAAAAGAAAAAAAATAAATAGATATATGTGCAATTATATATATATATATATATATATATATATATATATATATATATATATATATGTATGTGTGTGTGTGTAAAAGAAAATAAATAAATAAATAAATAAATGATGATGATAAAAGAATCTTAAGCGATAGTATGTATGCTTTGTGAATAAACCAAAGTGCGATTGAATTCACATTTTTTTTTTTCTTATGTAACATGTATGTAATAATCTGTATGAATGTGTATATATATATATATATATATATATATACGTATGATATGTGGGAGATATGTATATTAACTTTGAGCAAAATTATGTTGTCCTCATTTCTTTCTCTCTTCTTCATTTTATATGAGATGTAATGAACAGATGTAAGATGATATTGTTTGTCTTTTTCTTTCTCTTTTTTCCTTTTCTTTTTGGTATCCTTACATTAAACATTTCTTTTTCTTTTTTTTTTTTCTTTTTTTTTTTTTTTTGGTTTTATATATTTTAGTTTTATATATTATAGTTATATATATTTTTTATAGTTTTTTTTTGTTTTCCCTTTCAAGCCTAACAACGACGTCACTTATCCCAAGATCATTTAATCACAATTAATTAAATCATTATTTATGGCATAGGTGTGAGCATAAAAGAAAAAAAAAAATATATATATATAAAAAAGAAGATCGTTCAAATTTCCCACTTTGCAATTTTTTTTTGTCTTTCCTTTCATTTCTAAATTCTTTCATTTCTCTCTTTTTTTTCTCTTTTTTCTTTTTTCTTCACGACCTTTTTCCTACGACGTTACCTACGCAAAAAACTAGAATAGATACAATAATAATAATTAAAAATAAACATTAAAAAATAAAAAAAAATAAAAAAAAAATAAATAAAAAAGATCAAAAACAATTTTTTTTTTTTTTTTTTTTTTTTTTTTTTTTTTAATTATAAAAAAAGAAAGAAAATAAAATGCACGTGTTATATATATATATATATATATGATAAAATATAATTTATCGATCGAGTTTGTCGATAATAAAGAGAGAGAAAGAGAAAGAGAGAAAGAGAGAAAGAGAGAGAAAGAAAGAGAGAGAGAGAGAGAATGAGAGAGAGAGAGAGAGAGTTAAAATAAAAGTTTCGTAGAAGTATGCCGGTAAGTATAATATATATATACATATATATATATATATATATAAGTATGTATGTATATACGAATCACTAAACTAAGATCATATTATTTGTTTACATCGACAGACACCGACAGTACACGAGGTTTAACGCGTGCACAAGTCGCTGACGCCACTTTTGTTGCTACTGCTGCCACCAATGAACTCTTCCTTCTCTCTCTGTCTGTCTCTCTCTCTCTCTCACTCTCTCTCGTTCTCGCTCTCTCTCACTCTAACTCACTCACTCTCTCTTTGTAAGTGAACGAACGAACGTTTACGTCGTCGTATCATACCTAAGAATTATTACGTAGAAATGAAATTCGATTGTTTTTACTTTCTTTTTCTTTTTTCTTTTTTCTTTTTTTTTCTCCTTTCTTTTATTTTATTTCATTATTTCTCTTTATTATCACAATCCATGGCGTTCGTCAGTCACACGATTAACTTTAAAAATAAGAACAATATTTAAAATGAAATAAATTTTGTGAATATTTTCACTATGATAATACAAATATTTTCTAATTATTATTCACTGGTTGTTTATTATTATTTTTTTTTTTTTTTTTTTATTTATTTTTCCATTTTTGACTACCGATTGTTTCCTATTTTTCAAACCTTTTCTTTAAACTTTCCTCCATCTTTGTTTTTTTTTGTTCTTTTGTTTTTATTCGTATGATAAAAATAAGAATAATCGATATAAGAATAACGAAAAAAAAAAAAAAATCCATTGAGAAGTGAAAGGAAAAAGAAAAAAAAAAGAAAAAGGAAAAAAAAAAGAGAGACAAAAAAGAAACATCCGGAAGAAAAACAGTCGTTTTTTTTAAATATGTTTTGTGCTATATTTGCGCGGGCATTTATGAGATTTAAGAATGGGAAATATATTTAATTATTATTCTTTACTTTCATTTCTTTTTCGCAATCGTCGATCGTTTCTTTATATATATACATATATATATACATATGTACATACATATTATTATTAACCTGTATTTGATTTTTAATAACGCACAAAACACGTGCAAGCTTAAGAATTAATCGTACGTATGAATAAAATAAAATCATCGTATTTCAAATTCATTGAAATTAAAACAAGAAAAGAAAAAAAAAAAAAGAATAAAGAAAAAGAATAAGAAAATGAAACAAAGAAAAAAAAACAAAAGAAAGACTAACCAAAGAAGGAAAAAAGAAGAATCATATTTTTATATTTTTAAATATTCGCGGACTTTAAATTTGAATCATTTATTATCACTAAAATATTACTATTATTGTTTCAATTGTCAATTTTCTTTCGAACTTTTTAATGTGTTCTACCACCCCTCCAACCGCAGGTATTCATCCCTTACCCTTCTCAATCATCCCCACGTGCTTTTGAAATTATTTAGCATCTATCAATTCTGACTTGTCAAAAAAAAAAAAAAAAAAAAAAAAAAAAGAGAGAGAGAAGAAAGTGAAAGAAAAATTTTGACGTACATAAGGATCATAATGATCTATATTGCTCAATCATTATGATCTATAATACATACATAAAAATATATATATATATGATCTGAATGAAAGTTTTATAGTCGATCAATGATAGGATTAAAATATTTTTCTTCTTATTTTCTCTCTCTCTCTCTTTTTTTTCCCCTTGTTTTTTTAATATAATTATTCCGGACTCCTTTAAAATAATTCAATTTTCTTTTGAAATTTACGTTTAGAGTTGAAACGACAGAAAGCAAGAAAGAAAAGAAAAAGAATATATATATATATATATATATATATATATATATATATAGAGAGAGAGAGAGAGAGAGAGAGAGAGGGGTGGGGAGTGGGGGGTAATTAAATAATTTTTGAAATCGATCCTCCTATTCAGGAATTTTGATTGTCCCCACGTGAGTTGGTATTGTCGTAGAGCATAGTTACCGACGGTTTTCCGGGCGAACCTTTATCGCGAACGGAGAGAAGATTTTTAAGTGTCGCGTCGATCACCCTCTTTCGACCGCCCACCCCCCTCCGCCCGCCTCGACGAAAAAAAAAAGGAAAAAAAAAAAGGAAGAAATTTCGCGAAAATTTTCACATCGATGATAAATCCGTTTGATCCACGAGCTAATTATTTTTATCGAATAGAAAGAAGGATGTATGGGAAATATTATACGAATGTAATAAATAAGACGGATAAGGAGCGCGCGCGCGATTCTCATTCCCCATAAGAGAGAAAGAGAGAGAGAGACATGCAAAAACATAACCCTAAAAGTCTCGATAAACCAACGCTGATTGGTTACAATTGTTACTAAAGAAAATGATACTAATAAAAAAAAAAAAAATAAAAATAAAAGGAAAATGAATCGAGTAAATATATGAATATTACATTTTTCACACCCTCCCACAAATAATAAAATAAAAAAATAAAAAAAAAGGAAAAGAAGAGAAAAGGGACATTTTGCTCAAAGTTAAAAAAAAAAAAAGAGAGAAATATAAAAAAAAAATGAAGAGAAAATAAACTGAATGAAATAAAATAAACTGATGATAATAATAATAATAATAACAATAATAATACTGTTAATGACGATTAAACAAAAAAAAAAAATAAATAAATAATGAGTGAATAAAAAATAAATAAGAAAGGAAGGAAAAGTGTTGGAACAATTAGATTTCTTCGTAACAATGAAAGAAGAAGATGAATAAGGAAAAAAAAAAAAAAAGAAAAATTTAAATTACATTGTGGATCGTAGGTGACAAGTGAGATGACAAGATGAAGGATTTTGATTTTTTCTTTCTTTTTTTTTTGTTTCTCTTTTTGAAAAAAAAGAAGGCGAAAATAAAAAGAAGAAAATATGTCAAAGGACAAAAT
>NW_023395865.1:770000-835000 GCF_014083535.2 Vespa mandarinia | reverse complement strand
CTGGCGCTTAGTCAAGGTCACGGACGTATATACATATATATATATATATATGTAGATACGTCTAAAAACATAATTTCGTCGATAACACAACACACACATACGCACAAAGAAAAAGAAAAAACTCCTATTCCAAATAAACAACAAACAAACAAACAGACAAACGATCGACCAATTAAACGTAAAAAAACGCGCGCAGAATAGAAATTAAATATAAATTCGTTAAACAAATGAACGAACAAATTAAGTGAAGAAAATTTTAGTTTCATTAAAAAAAAAGAAAAAAAAAAAGAAAAAAAGAAAAAAATAAACAAGGGAAAAACAGTACATCCAAAAGATGAAATACATCGATCAAATGCGCAAAGTTAAACCGCGACGTATCATTTGCTATTATCATTATTCTTATTATTATTATCGAGCCCGTAGTGAAAAATTTCTTTCCCTTTTTTTCTTTATTTTTCATGTTCTACATGAGAGCACGTATGGACGGTGGGTTAGGGATTGGGAAGAGGGGAGGGGATACGTTGGTAATGGTTGGGGGTGCAATGGAGGAGATTTTATCGAGATGGGTGGATCGGTGTAGTAGAGTTGCTTGTCGTTAGGGCTAGGACTCTAGGGCTGGAGAAGGAGGGGAGTGGGAGGTAGAGGGTGGATGAGAAGATGGGTGGGGTGGGTTGATGGGCGAGTACGGGGGCGAGCGGGACGAAAGAGGGTGGTAGAAGCCGACAGAGGTGCGAACGGCACGCGACTCACCGCACGCACGCATTGTAAGTTAACCCTACTTCTTTCCCTCTTGAGCACTGTACACTCTCTCTCTCTCTCTCTCTCTCTCTCTCTCTCTCTCTCTCTTTCTCTCTCTCTGTCTCTCTCTCTCTCTGTCTCTCTCTCTCTTTCTCTCTACTCTCTTCAGATGAAACGTAATAAGAGCGAGTGTGAGAAAGAGAGAGAGAGAAAGAGAGAGAGAAAGCTACAGAGTGGTTGCTGCTGTAGGTGGCAGCGCGACGCGACGCTGCGTTGAGCGGGCTCACGATAGAGTTAGGTGGCAGTGTTCAGGCGGTCGCGCCAGGGGAGTGGGGGAGAGAGAGAGAGAGAGAAAGTGGTAGGAGATCGGCTGGGGGAAAGGAGGAGGGAGAGTATAGCAGTTGAAATGGGATGGGAATTGGATGACGGCGTGGCAGCAGCCACCTAGCCACCCGCCTCGGTGACAGCGGCTCTTTGTGAAGAAGAGCGTTGCTCTTCTCCTCGTATTGTTGAGCACGGTGCGTCGCGTTCGTCTTTTTTTTTTCCTCTCTCTCTCTCTCTCTCTCTCTCCCTCTCTCCTTCTTCTTCTTCTTCCTCTTCTCCCTCTCCTCGACGCCATCACTCTTTCCCCTTTACCTTTGCCCTTCTTACAGTACTTTCTTACGTTATATATTAACAATGAGATTGAAAATGTTTGGTCTCGGTGGGCATAGGGGGAGAAAAAATTTACGAATGAATCTTCGAAAAACAAATACGATGTATATATATATATATATATACGTATATGTATGTTAAGTATGTATATGGTTTGTACTTATATACATATATATATAAATATGAATATTTAAATTTTTTTTTTTTTTTTTTTTTTAGGATAGATTTATTCGCCATATATGGCAGACATCTTTGAAAAATTATTTCTCAATCGATATCATTTTCGAAAATACTCATTAGGACGATGATTATTATTATTATTATTATTATTATTATTATTATTATTGTTATTATTATTATTGTTTATTAATTTTTCAATTCGACATACGAAGGTTATATTAAAAGTTCGTTGACTTTAATATCTCTCAGATTGTTGGAAATATTTTTGTTCATACGCATGCAGCACAAAGAGAGAGAGAGAGAGAGAGAGAGAGAGAGAAAGAGAGACATAGATCAGATTTTGGAGGTTATGAATATCTTTGGAGAATTGATAGCACGAAAGCTGTTACGTAACTTCCCAAAAATGCGTTGGGTGTCGGTCGAATGACGCAGTTATCGTTATCATGTTATTCTCTTATTCTCCTTTTTTTTTTCTTTTTGCTTTTACTTTCGATCATTGTTCAAGATTAGAAAAAAATCTTTGCAAATTTCGTTTGTTTCAGTAATTAATAACAAATCGTTCGTTTATAATACGTTCGAGAAATTTTTTAATATTTATAACTATGTATTGTTAAAAATCAATACATACGTACGACATATATATATATATATATATGTATGTATAATGTATATGTACATATGTAATATGTTAGTGATACAATACTGGCCTAAAAATGAGATTCTTTTTTTATTATTATTTTCTTCTTTCTTTTCTTTTCTTATTTTTTTTTTTTTTTTCTTTTTTTTTTTTTTAAATCACATATGGACACTGATAACGTCGCCATTGTCGGAGATAACGAAACAATTTTTTGGTATCATCTAGATAAAATTGTTTAATGATTATAATTTCTTTTTTTCGAGGATTCGTACAATTAGTAAGAATTTTTAATTCGTATATAAATATATATATATATATGTATGTATATGAAGTATATATATATATATGTGTTATAAAAGAAAAATATTTTGATATTTCGCCGTTAACATTTTTCAGTATCATTATGTCTTCATTTTCTTTTTTTTCTTTTTGTTTTTTTTCTTTTATTATTTTTTTTGTTTTTTTTTTGTTTTTTTCACATATAAGAGAATGCTTTCCATGGATGCATATATCGGATAATATCAAAATTGTTATAAACTTATCGAGAAAATATTTCTATCTAATTTATTCTTTCATTAATAATACAAATGAGAACGACGTCGTGATATATTATTATTATACATGAAAAAAAGGAAAGAAAGAGAAAAGAAAAAAAAATTCTTTTTCTCTTTTTTTTTTTAGATTTTTACGGAAAGAAAATTTGGAATAAAAAAAGAAAATGTGTATATACACATATGTATTTATCCAACGATATTGTATTTTCTTTTTTGTCTTTCTTTTTCTCTTCCATATCTTCTTGCAACAAATTATTTTCGATTTTAAATTATTAACATTATCGTCCGATATAACCTCAATTACAATTTTACCAATTAATACCAGATAATATTTTCTTATGCACACATGCATATGTATATATATATATATTTTTTTTTTTATGTTTATTTTATAGATATATATATATATTTTTATTTCGTGAAAATATTTTTTAACAATATTATATATGCGTATAGATATTAATCTCATGTATATATACATATATATATGTATATATAAAATTTTTTTTCGACATAACCTCAATTCGAAAAAAAAGAATAAATAAAAATAAAAATAAATAAATAAATAAATAAATAAAAAAAAGTAGAAAAATACATGGAAAAAGAAAAAGAAAAAGAAAAGCAAGAAAAAAAATATATTCAGTCAAGTTCATAGAAAAGAAATGTTTCGTGGTCAAATTATCTTTTTATTCATTTGGTTATTCACCCAATGGCTTTGAATGCATAACAAAACAGTTTGAACGAGTACTAGTTGATTCTTATTTAAGAACAGGTTGTATCAGAGTCAACGTACAAATGGTTTGTGGTCTTCCTGTTAGGAATTCTTTGGTCACGTGCCATTTCTCTCTCTCACCCTCTCTCTCTTTCTCTCTCTCTCTCTTTCACTCTCTCAATTTCATTATATTAATTTTTTTTTTTCCCAATAATATTAAAATTCTTTTTCCTCGATTGGAGAAAAAGCTCGTTTTAAAAATAATATAAATCATGATTATAAATGGAGGTAAAAGATTTTATTATTTTTGTTTTGTTGTTTTCTTTATTATATTCTTTCTTCTCTTTGAAAAAATTAAAAATTCATTGCAAAGTAATATAACATTCAATGTTAACAAAAGTTATTATATTTTTTGTTATTGTTGTATAATAATAATAATAATAATAATAATAATAATAATAATAATAATAATAATAATAATAATAATAATAATATTTAACAATAAGGAATCCCACACCTACACCATACATTTGTTTTACACCATACAATTGTATTCTTTTTTTTTTTTTAGTTAATTTTTTCTCTTTTATTTTTATTAAGTATATAATGGATCATAACGATGAACATTTTTCTTTCTTATTTATTTTATTTTTTCTTTTTTTTTTTTTTTTTTTTTTTCAAAAAATGTTCAGACATATATATATATATATATATATATATATGTATATATATATATATATGCATTATGCCGTTTTACATATCAATTTGGTTTCTTTTTTTTTTCTTCCTCCTCTTCGATGAATCAAGGAATTTAACATTTTGTAGTAATAGTATGTAATGTTTTCTCTTTTTTCTTTTTTGTGTTATTTTACAAAAAGAAGAATTACCTTAATTAATATTTATAAATATTGGCCTTGTTTTGAAAGAAGTCAAACATATAAATTACAAAATAGATTATTATTAATTTGCATACGGTTGAAGATTAGACGGAATCTTTTCCTGTTTCTTTTTTCTTTTTTTTTCTTTGTTTTTTTTTCTGTATTTATTTTTTCTTTTTTTTTTTCCTTTTATTTTCTTTCTTTTTTTTTCTATTTTTTATTTTAATAGTATAGTTTTTAATAAAAGTAAACAATTGTATTAAAAATCATAGGTAACATTGTTTTATAAAATTGTATGTGAGAATTTTCTTTATGAGAAGAAAAAGAAAGAGAAAAGAAAAATAATAATTAATAACAAATGCGGTTAAAATTTGTAATTTAGAACGTTATTTTTAAAAATTTGAATTTATATATATATATATGCGAAGAACAAATTAAAAAATTCTTGTAACGCTACAAACCATTTTTCATACTATCATAGAACTATTGCGAATAAATTTGTGTGATCGAATAATAGTTAAAATATTTAACGTTGTTAAATAACACGTTAATGATAATCAACAATGTGTTTTCTTTTTAATATACAATAAATTTGTTCGTTCGATGGTTGTAAAAATTGATAAACTTGTAACACGTAGGGACAAAAATTAGAAATTAATATGCACATGTAAAATTGATATTTAGTTATGCTAAAATGAAAACGAGAGTAAAAAAGAAAAATGGAAAAGAAAAACAGAAAAAAAAGAAAAAGGAGAGAAAAGAAAGAGAGAGAGAGATAGAGAGACACAGAGAGAGAGAGAGAGAGAGAGAGAGAGAGAGAGAGAGAGAGAGAGAGAGAGAGAGAGAGAGAGAGAGAGAGAGACACAGAGAGAGAGAGAGAGAGAGAGAGAGAGAGAGAGAGAGAGAGAGAGAGAGAGAGAAAACAATTAAAGTTGATATATAATTTCAAACATAAAAATCATATTTCCAAATAAATTATATCGAAATCATGAATTTACTTGAATACCCCTAACACGAAAATAAACATATAACTCATGAAATCAACTTCTCGCTTAAGTGAAACATAATTAATTAATTAATTAATTAATTAATTAATTAATTAATTATTAATGTATGCATATTCTTATTATATATAAATCTACTTACAAAGAAGAATTATTTACAAGTTTATTTTTAAATGTAGATTTCGATGAATTCGACTAATAAATCTTTGTTTTATCTTGTTGAAAATAATAATATGATCGAATACGTTTTTTTTTCTTTTTCTTTTTTTTTTCTTTTTTTTTCTTTCTTTTTTTTTTCCCATAATTGTTGTAATTAATACAAAATCCTCCTTTGCCTATACAAACAAGAACAATTGTATAGATTTAAATATTATTAAATGCTGCGGAGGGAAAAGCTCTGTGTATGTTTTTATATATCTATTTTATATATATATATATATATATATATATATATATATAAAGGATATATAAAAAGTTTAAATTATAATGCATACAAAGAAAGATTTCAATTTCATTGTAGTAAAATCTTTTTATAAAGAAATTCTTTCATTCTTTTACTTTAATCAATTGGATGATTAGATGTTTTAATACTTGGCATTAGAATATGCTTTTCATTTGCAATATTCATCATAAACATCATCCTTTTGTTAAGATTTAATTTTCATCTAAGAATTTATTTATCAGAGATATTTTAATCATAATAAGGTGTAAAGAGTAGAATTAAGATTTTCTGTAAAAAAAAAAAAAAAAAAAAAAAAAAAAAAAGAAAAAACAGAAAAAAAAAAAAAAAAGAAAAAACAGAAAAAAAAAAAGAAAAAAACATTTTCTATATTGCAAAGAAGTTTGAAGAAATTTGAAATATTTGTCAATTGTTATTAACACAAACTTTATAATTTAATATTTAAAATCAAGATGCACTTTAAACGGAGTAACAGAGCTGTATAATATATATATATATATATATATATATATATTATATGGATATACACATACATTTGTGTGTATATGTGTATATATATATGTATATACACATACATAAAAAATATTGCAGAACCTAAGACTAATATTCAAATGCAACTGAAACTTAACGCTAACATTGTTAAATTTCAGGGGCACCAAGTACACATTATTCTATGCTCACAACGTAACATAGTAAGACATGACAGGTGATGACAAACACACGTGTCATTTTAATATAGTGGAATATGATTGAAACATAGCGAGAGTTATTAAATTCTGTCTAATAGAAATTTTTGACGTGACTTTTGTAGAAAAATTCTTTGTACATATATAAAAAGATTGTATATAATAATCGGAATATGTGTGTGTGTGTGTGTGTATATGTTTGTTTGTTTGTGTGTTTCTTTTTGTCGAAATCAGGCACTCAAATGAAGTCTTTATACGAAACACCAGCTCAGAGTTTTAGATTTAACTAAAAGATATTACCTTACTTATCTTCCAGAAATATTGTTAA
The DNA here is from genome assembly GCF_014083535.2 of Vespa mandarinia. Classification (NCBI taxonomy): domain Eukaryota; kingdom Metazoa; phylum Arthropoda; class Insecta; order Hymenoptera; family Vespidae; genus Vespa; species Vespa mandarinia. Next base: position 828,169 of record NW_023395865.1, on the reverse strand, counting down.
AAATTAATAAAATATTCGGCTGAACGTTCGTAAACATTTCTACGAATGATAAATCTAAAAATTTCCTTAACAACTCTGTGCGCTCAGTGTATTCCCAAAATTCCTGTTTCATTTTCGACACAGAACGGGGCGGTCAATCATCTTTTGCTTTATTTTTGATTTCACAGACGTCAGATTTTGCATTTTGTTGATCCAATTTATTTTCAGTCTCTTGCTGACTACCTTCATCCTCCTCATCCGAATAATTCGTTGGTTCCTCTCCCGGTTTTAATAATTTCCCAACATAATCGTACCTCTCTAAAATTAAAAACAATCGTCTTTCTATTTTAATAATCATGAATTTTACAAATTTTAACACAATTTACATGCAATTATTAATTATAATGAAATTTTAATAAATTATCTTTCTTCCTGTCATATTTCAATATCAATGTGTGAACTTCGATCTCATAAATAATGAATAAAAAAAAAAAAAAAAAAAAAAAAAAAAAAAAAAAAAAGGAAAAAAAAGAAGAAAAGAAAAGAAAAAGAAAAAAAAAACAAAACAAAAAGACCATTGAATAATCACACGAGAACAATAGTATTCATTTATGAAACAGAGAATACTTAAATAAGCAGGCATCGATAGGAAATTTTTTATTCTAATAAAATCCTTTATACATTAACCACTTGCAGTGGAAAGTCGTGCCACGTATGACGAGATGCTTCTGTTACTGTGATGTGATACACACGTCGTCAGGCAATTGTTGCAGAAAGAAAAATGACGTGCGTGGCACGCCAACCGTGAATTTCTTTGCACCACAAGTGATTAAATTTATTTTAACGTAATTAAATAATTAAGAAAATAGAGAAAAATGTATAATAAAACGTGCCTTTAAATTGCAATTCCCATTCCTTCATAGAACTCATTTGTTCACTGTCTAAATCGCTCAAATCATCATACTCGTCTTTAATCGGTTCTAATGTAAATGTTGCTAATCCTCTGCTAGCATCACGTCCAGCAAATACTGCATATGGTGCACCTGCATAAAATATATACAATTATGTATTAAGAAATAATATATACACACACATATACATATATATGTAATATATATATATTAATATTATATTATATATAATACTCAATATCATATCTATCATATATATATATATATCATATATATCAATAATATAAATAAAATGTAAATACTATGTCAATAATATTAACAAAATAATGTATGTATATACATATATGTATGTATGTTAATGTATATGTGTATATATGCATGTATGTACATGCAGATATATAAATAAATATCATTAGAGGAAATGTGGGAAAAAAAAATAAATAAATAAAAAAAAAAATAAAAAGAAGAAAGGAACAAAAAGAAAAAAAGAGATTAATTAAATACTTATCGTGCATGTGATTGGACGTAAACTTTGACTTCAAGATCAGAAAGATATCTAATGACCTCTGTGGTTTTCTATTTACGTTTCAAACAATTAGAAATAATCTAACGTACATTGAAACGCAATTAGAATTTAATACGATTTAAATATCTGTCAAATATCGTTCGTTCATACATATTTTAAATATCATAAAGTATTATAAATATTGAATATTTAAAAAAAAAATAAAAAAAAAATAAATAATCATTAGGTGGAAAAAAGGGAGGAGAGAGGAAGAAAAAATGAAATATATATATATATTACACGTATACACACATACTCATATACATATAATAGCATTGTAATACTTGCCAGGGCCGTAGAACGTGGCACCTCTTGTAACATCATAAACGCTTCCATTAAGTGCAACCAATATTCTTCCGTCGGTCCCATTGCCGTCATACTTTTTCAATTCCTCGATAGTAAAGTCACGATGTAATTTTGGTAAATGTTTGATCTCTTCCAATGGTTCCTCCGATTTAATTTTACTCTTAATTATTTTATATACGAGTAGGGCTATTATACCGACCAATAAAAGATTAATCGGACTTTTAATGATTTCCTCGACGAAACTCGTTAGAAATAACGAATTATTATTATTTTGTTGACCGATCGTAGCCGACGTGGAACCCGGCGTTATTGAGTCGCTCTTTTCGGCCATCTTGACCAACCACTAAGAGAGAGATAGCTTCGCGCTAGTCAAACGAAAAATTGTGTTACTACGAAAGTTAAAAAAAAAGAAAAATAAAAAAAAAAAAATGAAAAAGAAAAAACCAGGACCACGACGACCGATCGAACGAACGAGTCAACGTTCGATATTTTTTGTGCAGGGGAGAGAAAAGAAAAAAATTATGTTTATTTTCTTTTTTCTTTTCCTTCTTTCTCTTCCTCCTTTTCCTCTTCCTCTTCCTCTTCTTCTTCTTCTTCTTCTTCTTCTTTCTTTTTTTTTTTCCTTTTCTTTTCTTACGCTCGTTACGATCTATACAATAGATTGCCCTCGGAACTTTTGGGCGAACAAATTGTTCGTATTAATGTGTATGTTTAATCGAATAAAATGATTTTATTACGTAGTTTATAAATGTTTGAAAAATATTCTTTAATAGATCTGTTATACGACGTGTCCGCCGCTCGACTGCGCCAGACGGACTAACAGCGGCAACATCGATGTTGGTTACGTGCTTCGATATACATCATTCTTTCCCTTTCCCCCTCCACACTCCTTTTATTCACTCTCTCTCTCTCTCTCGATCGTTCGCTCTCATTCGCTCGTTCGACTAGACTATCTTCCCCTCCCTTCCCCACTCCTCACCTCACCGAACAATTCTAACCTTCTTCATGTTTAACCAATAGTGCCGTAACATCGTTCACTTCTCCCTTCTCATTTTTCTTTCATTTGTCATTACGTTCCTACATCGTGTCGTCGTACATATTTCTAGGTTAGATCTACTTCACTTAAAGGTAATATATTTAAACAGCATATATATTTGCATATATATATATGTTTTTATTTTCTTTCCTTTTTTCTTATGCACGTTTAAATTTTCGTAACTAAAGTAATATATTTTTAGGTTATAACTTTCTCTAGTTACGTATAATTCGTAAATTTAATAACGTTATGTATACATTTTAAATCTACGTTGTATTTCTCCAGGGACGGAGGGATGAAGGGAGAGGTGAGGATGGATTAAGACGATCATTTTTTTTTTCTTTAATAATTTTAATAAATAAAATTTAATAAATATCTTTTACTTTATAATATTTAAATAGATATTTATAGGTCGAAAGGATTGGCGAAGGGAAGCAGATGGGGGAGGGAAAAAAATTTTGGTAAAATTTCGACGAAACCTATTTTAATACGTTACTGAGTCATAAGATACGACGTATGTGTTGTATGTCTCGTTAGGTTAAATAGTCATTTCGAATGATTGTGATGATGTTACTTATGACGTTGCGGTTTTATGATAGGCGATAGGTTAGACGATTTTATATATATATATATCCATTTCCTTTTTTGTAAATAATTTTTCTACTTCAGATTATATGTTAATAACTGTAACATAATTGTATGTTAAATACTTGATTTAAATACATATATTATAATTATTATCTAACAATCTTGTTTTGCGTTTTATTGTAAAAAAGAAAACAAAAAAGGATGAAAATTACACGTGTGATCATAAATATACGATATCGATTATGATAACCACGTTAAAGAGATATGATTTTATTAAAATTGTTAAATGACGTGGAAGAAACATGTGAACGTGTTAAAATGATTCGCAAAAAGTTATTCGACCTCGTTTTCTCGTATTCATGCAGTCTCATTGTCTCTCTCTCTTATCTGTAATATTCTTGGTTATGTATGAGTACGTTTGATATACATATCTTCGTATTTATGTGCATTCACATCAGATGGCGATAATGATATTTTCCTTTTTTTTTTCTTTTTTTATTATTATTATTATTTTTATTATTGTTATTATTACTTATTACACGAAAGTTCTGTCATAAAAAAAAAAATAAAAAATAAAAAAAAGATAATCCAATAATAGAACATAAAGTGAATCAGTAATAGAAATTATATAAAGTTAACAAGAAAGCTATTTATTTTATTTATCTGTACACGTCAAACATATATATATATATATATATATATATATATATATATATATATATATGCGTGTGTGTGATTAATTAATATAATCAAATTGTACTTATACTGGACGGTATTGTTTATCAAGATCAAGCTAATATATTTTTTAACCATTCAATGTGTTAAGCATCTTACATAATTTAAATATATGTACAATTATCTTTATGAGTATTTAAAAATTTTTATCATGCAATTATCATTTATCTAAGACATTAGAGAACATAAACTTTTAGTGCAATCATAAATAATATATATATATATATATATATATATATATATATATATATATATATATATTTAAAATTGACAAGTTAAACTTTTTCTATTGTATTTTCTTGAAGATCAAGATATGGACGGATATCAATTGTCGATGATATAATATTGGGATCTATGTGTTCAGAACACATTGGACATGTCTCATCAGATTCAATGATTCTATTGAAAGAAAAAAATGTATTATTAATTGAAAGATTTATTATTTTCAAGTGAGGGAAGATAAAAAAAAAAGAAAATAATACTAACCGTAAAAATTCACTTCTGATGGCAGGAAAATCGCATTGAGGACAAACTGTAAAATTATCTTCTACGATATGTCTACCCTGAAATATATTACATATATATATATATATATATATATATTGAATATATATATATATATATATATATTGAATAATATTCAATATATATATATATATTGAATATTATTTCTATATACTGTATATATTATGATAAAAAAAAAAGAAAAAGAAAAAACAACTTTACCGTAGCTATGCAAAATGGAATTGTATTTTTGCATTTATCACATGTTATTTCAGTCTCTGGAACTTTATTTTTACAATAAGGGCATGGAGTTAAAGGTTCGTCCTCGAGCTCGTTATCTTTAGCCCTTGGTGGTTTTCTTACTATGGCCTCGATTTTCTTACTATATTTAATATCAATTTGTGTTCTATATTCAGGACGCATTAACATAGCTGCAAAATTAAATGCCGCTTGTTTCAAGCCTGCTCTGTGACATTCTATAACTGTTGAAGTTAAAATTGGTACGATGTCTGCAAAAAAAAAAAGAAAAAAGAAAATTTTTTTATTTCATTTAATGATATTTGATTTATTCCCTTTTTTTTTTCTTTCTCTCTCTCTCTCTACTTTTAATTATTTCTTATACTAACGTGATGGAAATTTAGATATATTATTTGCAACTCTGATCAACATTCTGGCACCTCGTAAATGGTCGTTCCTTTTTACATGAAGTCTTACCAATATGTAAGAATGTAATAATCTCAAATTATTTTGCATTTCCAATGGCGTATTTATTTTATTTCTTTTTAATTCTTGATACATCCCAAACAAAACATCATGAGCATTTCTGTAATTTCCTAAAAAAAAAAAAAAAAATAATATAAGATATTATGATAAAAAAAAAAAAAAAGAAATATATAAATGAATACATACCATTAATTTGTTCTTCATTGGCAATAATTATTGCTGTTTTCGCTGCCTCTTTATATTGTTTCCTTGCCATATATAATCGAAACAAATATTTTGGATCCTATACATAAAGAAGAAGAAGAAAAAAATATAATAAATATAATTCTAAAGATATATATTAACAATTAATAATATACCTTTGGTACTCCATCTGAGCCTAACAAAAAATCTATTAAATGATTAGCTAATTTTTCATCTTTAGATGATGCCACTGTATCTATTGCCAATGATAATGCCATGTCGTCATCAACAGTTAATTGTGCTGCTTTAAGTAAATGCTTTAATGCCTATAAAAATGATTATTCTTATTGTAATTATTTATTGATTTAATATAACCAACCAGCTAATAATAATAATAATAATAATAATAATAATAATAATAATAATAATAATAATAATAATAATAATAATAATAATAATAATAATATTATTATTATTATTTAAAAGTTTAACCTTTTGGTAATCCTTAGCATGAAAATAATATTTGCCTGCCAAAAGGCTATTCTTTTGTGACTCAAAATGTACAGCAAGATTCTTAAAGTCTTCCTTTCTGTTATTATCATCGTCAATAGTATTTATTAAAATTTCACCATATAATTCCATTTTACCATGCTGATTGGCAAGTTGAAAAGCTTCGTCATGACAATTTGACATAATTAAAAATTTAATAGCCGAATTATAATCATTTATCTTTTGAAAATATTTAGCTATCCTTTTGGCACCATCAATGCTTTTAGTTTGTTGTACAATCTCAACGCTTCTAGCTGTTATTAATATAAAAAAAAAAAAAAAAAAAAAAAAAATAAATAAATAAATAAGAAATATGAGATAATAACAATTGTAACTTAATATCAATTAATAATTATTTCTAACCAGGATTATTTAAATATTCAAGATTGATTCTAATAATATTATCATAATCCTTAGCAGTTTCGTATGCCTTAGCAGCTTCCTCATACTTTCCCTCTGATTCTTTTGCTTTGGCATATTGTATATTTATCTTAGGGGATGATATTTGAGGCAAAAGTTGTCCCACTTTATGCCAATTCTTTAATTTGATATAAGCGGATGCTGCTTTATCAAAATAATCTGCTTTCTCGTAAAGCAACGCAGCTTCATTGATTTGCTATAAATATATTGATATTATTTATATAATAATTGTTGTCCCCCACCCTCCCATTTTTGAGGGGGGGGGGGAAATAATTTCATGAAAAAACAACCTTCATAGTTTCCAAAATTTCTGCGCATTCCTTTCTCAATGATCTAGAACTGTCATTGTCCATTGCAATACTGACACCTCTTCTACTGTCACCACATCTAATAGACATTCTTGCGATACCAGCCAAACATTGATTTTTATGTTGAATATCATTTAAATTGAAATGAGATGTTGTATTTGGATCGAATAAACCACGCTCATAATTGGCCAATGCTTTTGGATAATTTCCACTGTTAAATAATTGAGTGAAAAATTTTGTTTAAAAAATTAATATATAATTTAATTTGATTTAATGAAATTAATAAAATTAATATATGATTTAAATCAACATACATAAATTCTAATTGTTGCGCATATTCTCTGGCGATGAATGGTATTTCGTCGGATTTTAATTTCTGTGCTAAACTAAGAGCTTGTTCCCATTGCATCAAATCCCTTCGCAGATATAAAGCTTGTACTGGTTCGGTTGATTGTAAAAAGAATTTCTCAGCTTGATTATAATCTCCAAGTAACAATGATGAATGGCCGCATAATAAATTTAATTCATTTATATTTTCTATTTTTTCTAATGCCCAAACCATCGAAGCATCTTCAATACGTCGATAAACTCTAATGGCTAGAATGGTGATATTAGATTTAAAGAGAGAGAGAGAGAGAAAAAAATAAATAAATAAATAAAAGTAGAAAAACAAATTTACCAAATTCAATATTTAAATTTGCAATTGCACTTTGACCCAATTTCAACCATAGATCATTGTCATTTAATTTATCGCAAATATTCCAAGCATTGTCGTATCTGTAAAGAAAATTCAAGAAAATAAAAAAAAAAAAAAAAAAAAAAAAAAAAAAAAAAATGAACAAATGAAAGACAAAAGAAATGTTACTGATTTTTTTTTCTCTTTTTTTTTTTTTTTTTAATTGATACAACAATTCAAACTTTTGTTATATCTTTTTTTATTATATCATCTCTGATTTACCTTCTACACATAATATGATTGTTGAATATCTCATTGATCTTTTTGGTATCCACTATATTTCCAACGTCCTCATGAGAAGCTAATGTTATTTGTATTAATTTACTACTTGGTGTGCTTAATGTCACTTCACCAGAATACATTAACATGGGTAATGCTTCCGATGGCAATTTCGTTGAATTCACTTTGATTATCTTTTGACCTTTTATGATTCATAAAAAAAAGAAAAAGAAAAAAAAAAAAAAATCCATATAATTTAACACTTAATGTTACTTATAAATATTTAAAAGGAAAAAGAAAAAATGAAAAAAAGAAAAAAAAAAAGAGAAAAAATTTAACTCACCTTCGACAAAGTATTTGATAAAAATATATGTAACGATAACATTTTTATTGTATATTGCAAATATCGAACGTTCGAAAATATTTTGATCCCATATAATACCTTCTATGGATTCTGGTGATTCAGGCACTTGAATGATATTTTCATTGATTGGATCATATAAATAAACATCCGATTTATTATCAATGAAACATAATTGTGTACCATTTGCATCTAAATATATATTTTTAATACCATTGTTATGGGTAAACTCTGTCGACTTATTAAATGCTTCTAAATAAAAATATATAATACGGCCCATCTGAAAGTTTTATTAATAAAATATTTATTTCGTTTGTTTAATTTCTTTTTTTTTTTTTTTTTTTTTTTTTTTCTTTTTTTGTCCCCCAACGATAATAAATAAAACAAATAGATTTACATCAGTCCCATAAATTAGAAATTCTGTTGACAATGCATGGCACGTTATTCTTTCATTTAAATTATTTGATTCAGGAAATAATTTTGTATCTTTGCCAATGTTTATTAACGTCTGATCCACTTTGATCTGAAATGAAACAAATTTTTTATTACTTTATTAACAATTTAGACCTTTTGGATTTATAATAATAATTAATAATATATATATATATACCAATTGTAATTGTAATTTTCCATCGAATAAAACGGAAACATATGTTTCGTTTAAGGATATACTATCAACAGTTGCTAAATAATCACGTTCAAAATGTGTATTAATGTCATATTGATAAGTAGATAAATCCCAAAATAGTGCTCTATTGTTTAATGCTACAGCTACATGAAGTGGTCCTACAGCCAATACAGATGGTTCTATTATAGTATTAATTATTTGTGGTTCTGATTTTTCCTATAAAATTAAATAAATTATAAATGTGATTATATCATGAAAAAAAAAAAAAAAAAAAAAAAAGAGAGAAGAGAGAGAACAAAAGCCATTTTAATTTATATATACCTTATCTAATGTGTAAAGGTGTACGGTAACTTCAATTAAACTTGTTAACAATGCTATTCTATTACTGCAAACGCTTGTTAATTTTGGAATTTCAACTAAATAAATGAGAACGTTTCCAATGTAAGTTACTACTGCTATCATTGTACCATCCGTTGACCATTCAACTTTACTAATACCAGTTTCACCAGTCACAGAAATCATTTTTTCTGTTTCCTCTAAATTTTGTAAACTATGTATTTTGACAATGCTATCACCACAGGTGGCTACCTTTCCAATATTTTCACTTAACGAGATATCTGTTAAAGTATCCTTATGATTTTTTATTTGAAATAATTCCTGACCGACTTCTTTTATATGAGTAGATATGGCAATGAAATATCCAGCTTCAAAACCAACTAATATATATCCATCTCCGTACCTATAAAAAAAAAAAAAAAAATTTTATTTCATATTTATATTAATCATCCTTATATCATTTTATATATAGATTATTACCATTTATAGGTAACAATTGGACCATAACGTTTTTGAAAGGCTAATTCGATTGGATTATCCGGATCCAAAATATTATATAGAAATAATGTAGTTTTACTGACGACAAGAGATACCTTAAAAAAAAAAAAGATAAATAAGAAGATATAGAAAATCACATATTGATTATAAATTATATAATAATTTATACTGTATTTTCTCCTCCAATACGATGATCCATTTTCATTTCACTAAATTGTATGTCAGATGGATCACCTTGCAATGTTATTTCCCTACGAGTATCACCTTCTCTAGTATTGATCGTTAACATTTTATCTTCGCTTGCTAAAGCTAAAAGACCTTCTATCGACCATGCACCGCATAGTATTCGTTTCTTATGTTTACCCAATATTGGTATACGCCTATATAAATAACATTAATATTACACATTAGAAAAAGTATTACGATTATTAATCACTTGCGATGCAAAGAAATTCAAGGTTGCATCGTGTCAGAATAATCGAGTGCAAATCACTTCAGGGTGCAAATAATATCACTGATTTTACTATCACTTTCCATTTTACAGTCTGAGTTCAATACTGATAATTTTGCACGATGAAGTACAATCAGAAACTAGATAAAGAATTTCATTAACAGTTGACGTGCCACGCACGTCATTTATCTTTCTACAATAATCACCTGACGACGTGTGTAACACGTTCCGGTAACAGAAGCATCACGACGTGCGTGACACGTCTTTCCATCGCAAGTGGTTAAAATTAATAAATATATTAAAGATAAAAAAAAAAAAAGGATATTATTATATACTTGGCATTAATATGATCGTATAGTATTAAATTTCCTTTATGCGTTCCAACGGCTAATAGACAATTTCTTTTGGCCCATATCATACAAGTTAGATTATCCCTAACGCCCGCATCCATTTGAGACTTTTTACCAGTGGTCGCATCCCACAAAGTTATTATAGAAGAGTTTTGCGATATGATCGCTAATAAATCACCATCTGCGTCCCAACCAAAGCCAGTACATAATCCAGGAATTTGTATACGCTCTTGAAGATCACCTTGTCTATCAAATATTGCGACGGATGAATCGCAACCTGTAGTTGCAATATGTGTACTATTACCAGGACGCCAGGAAGCGTAGACAGTTCCAGTACCATGAGGCTGATCCAAGCGATAGAGTATCTTAATGAAAAATAAAAATTAAAATTACAAAAAAAAGGTACAACAGGAAACAAATTACAATCATAGATTAACATATTATGAATAATAGTTCTCGTATTTAAAAAAAAAAAAAAAAAAAAAAAAAAAATAAAAGTATCATTCACATAACCTACCTTTTCGGATGACATAATGAAGCATTAAAATTTCTACTTAGCCGTACGTCGAAATGACTTTTATATTTTAATTACATTACTATCTATCGAGCCGTAACATGTTTTAATTATTGATTATTTAGACACTGTTTTTCACTCATATTAATATATCGACTTCGACCGCCATGTTGTTTACATCGATCCCTAGTCAAATTAATGTCCAGCATTATAATTGACCACTGCTGCCACTCGCGTCAATTTTGTGAATTATAACGCGATACGCGTATTAATCGTAGAAGATTGTTTCTTTTTTCTTTTTTTTTTTTTCTATTCGACGTTTTTTCTCAATCCAATGAAGAAAGAAAAAAAATACAAAACAAAAATAAAAAAAGGAAAACGAAAATAGCCAATGAACGCGCAGAAAAATTTTACCGAATGCGTCTCGAATGTATTAACGTTCGTTTACATATCAATTCGACATATATCGATGTTTCTTTTTTTTTTTGTTTTTTATTTTTTTATTTTTTCTTTGATCGAAGTTTCTAACCTCACTAAAGATCGTCGTAAAAGGATTAATACGACGTAAAAAAGAAAATTATTGATCAAGTATAGTACGCCTTGGAAATAGAATCGACTTCCGTTTCCGGTCTAATACACGAGCGTTGACAACCACAAGGTGGATATAGGATATCTTATAGGGAGAGAGAGAGAGAGAGAAAAAGGAGAAAATAGAGAGAGAGAGAGAAAAAGCATACACACGCTTATATATAAGAAACATAATCCTTCTTTTTCTAAGATCGACTTTGGACTTGACAATCTTCCTTACCGCACTGCCATTGACTTCGTATTATTGATAACGAAAAAAGCATAGAATAAGAAAAAAAAACAAAAAAAAAAAGAGAAAAAAAATAATTAAAAGAAAAAACTACACAAACGTACACGAATAATAAAAATTTTATTTTTTATATTTCAATTTTATTTTTACCCTGATCATATTGTTTTCCACGATGTAGATCGATGAAAAAAATTTTCGTCTTTCGAAAAAAAAAAATGTCTTCCATAATGATCCTCCATATTCGAACATTTAATATATATACATATATATATATGTGTGTGTGTATATATGTATATTTGTATTATATTGCCTGATAGCTTTTATATATATATATATATATATATATACATCCACTATTAGTATATACTACTACAGTGATTAAGATGAAAAAGAGAATAAAATGGAAAGAAGAAGAAAAAGAAGAAAAATCAAGATGGACGTCAAACGACAAAAAGTAGTCTAGAGTACCCGAATAAATAATTCGAAAGAAGAAGACTCGCAATATTGTTTGAATTTACTCGATCGACTTCGGTATACAGTTTGTTGTATCTTTCTCGCGAAAAAGGTTAAGAAATGTATGTATGTGTCTGTATAGAGAATAAACGTGTGCGTATGAGAGAGAGAGAGAGAGAGAGAGATACCTGGAATGGTAATGGTAATGGTAATGGTACCGGTGCAGAACGTCGGGAACGCGGATTATAAGAGCGCGTTTTGTTTCTTGCTCAATATCTCGAACCTCCTCTTTTGCTCAACCCTTCTTCCTCACACTCTTACGTTTACAGTTAAGGACACGATATACTTTGATGAAATTAAGCTGGACCCCGTTGTCTCACGGTCATTGACACACACCATATATATATATATATATATATACCAAAATTATTTTCGTATATATATATATATATATATATATAAATATATGATATATGATATATGATATATGATATATGATATATGAATATTATTTTCAATAAAAAATTTCTAACCTCTATAATGTCAATGTAAATGAATAAATTAATTTCGAATAAAAATATTATTGTACAATTAAAAAGGATTTTTTATGAAATGAAATGAGAGAAGAAGTATAATCAATACGTATAAAATATACGTATATTCGAAAGTAATATAATTATTTAATTAACTGTATGGCTATTATAGATTAAGTGAAATCGTCGTACGATAAGATAAATGTATTCATTATGAGAACATTTAATTTTACCTTTTAAAATATCACGTATTTACTTAAAGTCATATTAAAGCGTTATAAGATTTCGATAATTTGTTTTTCGCGCGTTTCCTTTGGCGGCCAATAGAGGCGCCACCGGTAATAATCTCATCGAGTCGTTACGACTTATGATCAGTCGCGGCCGCGAGTTCGTCGTGATAGGACGTGGATTTTTTTTAACCTCTCTCTCTCGTATTCGTCGTTACATCGTTCCTTATATGTTTCTCTTACGTCAAAACGCGTGGCTCTATTACGATCATTTTCTTCATTTTCCTTATTTTCTTTTCTTTACTTTTTAATCGTATCAATAGAGCACAAACGTTCGGTGTATTTCACATTTTTATTTCATAATTTCTTTTTCATATTTTTCCTCCTCGTATCATCATTATCATTATCTGATTATCATTATCATCATCATCATCATTATTATTATTATTTTTATTATTTTTATTATTATTCGTGAGAAGTGTGTGTTAGTGCTACGAAGTAAAGTGTCAACGAGGGAATTTCAATCCTGCAGATCGAGTCCATCGAGGAAGGAGGAGTGAGAAAGACAGAGAGACAGAGAGACAGGGAGAGAGAGAGAGAGAGAGAGAGAGAGAGAGAGAGAAAATCGAATCTTTCAACTGTTTTTCTATTTTTTTTTTTTCTTTTTTTATAATATTAAACAGGAGCCGTATCCTTTGGAAGAATTTCATCGATCTCGTAAAAAGAACGGGAAAGAAAAAAGAAGAAAAAAGAAAAAGGTCAGTGATAAAAATATTATATATCGTTATATATTCTTCTTTTCAAATGGGATTTAATTTATCAATGCGATTAAATTCCATCCTTTACTCTTTTTATTTATTTATTTGTTTGTTTTATTTTTTTTTTTGTCTCTCTCAGATCACAGATATGTATATGTATATGTATAATTTTCTTCGACACGTTTTCTTCGTTCGAAGAAAAATCTCAATGATTAGGACGATGATGTAATATCGAAACTGACATCATTGTTTAATCATAGTTATTTATGATTATAATATTTTCTATTTAAGAAAGAATATATTCTAATAACGTATTAGATCTATGTCGTGTCTTATGTACTTTACGTACGAGTAAAAAAAAATTCGCGCAATGCGTCTATCCCACCACTACCACCACCACCACCACCATTATTATTATTATTACGAAAATGGCGCACACCCACTGTTATCGAACTTATGATATTGTTTTCTATTATTTTTTATTATAATTATTATTATTATTGTATTAACTTATCGTTCTATCTCTCTTTTACATTGTAAGTTATAAAGTGAAATAAGATTTGATTTAAATCGTCGAAAATTTTTTATAAAATCAATATATATATATATATATATATGTATATATATATATGTATATATATTGTCCTGAAGTTTGTCACTTGACTGACGTAGTGCGTATGACGCAAAAAAAAAAAAGGAAAAACAAAAGAAAAAGGTTCGTACGATTATTTTTACCTATAAAGAACGTCCATTTTTTGGTTTTCTTTTTTCCTTTTTTTTTCTTTTTTTTTTTTATTCTTTTCTTCTTTATTTATTTATTTATTTTATATTTTTCTTCCTTATCATGTCCTAGTAAATGCACACGTATATATGGACAGAAATATCTTGTTTCTTTCTCTCTTTTTTTTTTTTTTTTTTTTTTTTTTTTTTGTTTTCTTCTTCTTTTTCAGGAGTGAATTTTCATTTTATTCGAGAATAAAATTCGTCGTTATCGTTCCTCTCGAATTTTATTGAAACAAATTCTAATAATAATGACAATAACGATGATGATTAATATCGTATAAGTATTAGATAATGTTAATTAAATTCGACGTATGTTTATAAAATAAAGAAACAAAATATTATTGTTATCATTATTCGCAAAATATTATTGTAGGGTAATAATAATAAGAATAAATATTGCACGAGTATCTATGGGTAAATATCGTTAAAGCAATGTATACCGACCTTTACACGTTAATGTAAACAACCACAAAGAGCCAACGAGATGATTATCGTTAGAATTGGTCTGTACTAACAGCGTGTTAGAGAATATCAGAAGTAATGCTTTACCTTTCTATTTGTTTTTATATTTTCTTTTTTTCCTTTTTTTTCGTTTCTTTCTTTTTTTCCCCTCTACGTATTTTTATTTATTTCTCATTCGACTGTTACGTATAATCGTACTTGATCATTCACAAAAATTATTATTATTATTATTATTTCTTTTTTTTATTTATTTGCATATTCATTTATTTGTTTGTTTGTTTGTTGTTTTTTTTTTTTCTAGAGAATCGAATTATTAAATAATTTAAAGTCTTGACTAAAATTGAAATTATTGAATAGAGATTTTTTTTTCCTCTCCTTAATATCAGAAATATTATTCAAAAACACACACAAAAAAAAAAGAAAGAAAAAAAAATAGAAGAAGAAAGGAAACGAAAACGAAATTATGTAACGTAATATTTTGTTATGAATGAAATTGCATTTCTGTATTATTATTATTATTATTATTTTTTTTTTTTTTTCTTATGAATTTTACGCATACGTATGTACCTATCTATCTATTTAAAATTTCATAAGTCCGTTCTTATGTATAGGAAGAAGAAAAAAAAAAAGACACGTTGCAGGTTATAAGAACTTAAAAAACAAAATAGAAAAAGAAAAAAAAGGAGAAAAAAAAGAAGAAAGACAAAGAAAGTTTTAGAACGAATCGTTTATACGCCCAAGTGAAAAGTTCCGATGAGAAAATTGTTATTCGGTATCCCGTCGATTAGAATGTCGGTGTCCTTGGATCGGTTAAATAAATCGATTACATAACCTCAAAAGTAAATATATTATTCGAAACGAGCCTTAATCGTACCGACACAATCATAAGGAAACACTCGTAATAATATTTGGATAGTTCTTGACGAATTTATGTCGAAGATAATTATTTTAAGGGAAAAAAAAAAAAGAAAAAAAAAAAAAGAAAATTAATACCATAAGATAAGATATATTAATCGATGAACTACAATTTTAAAACGATTAAATATAATTGCGCGATAAGTATATAGATTTTTATTTTTCGCTTATAGAAATGATTTCGTTTAAAGGGGTGGGCCAAATTTCACTATTAAAAAAAAAAAAAAAAAATCACTCAGAAAAATCACTAGTTTATAATAAAAAAAAAAATAAAAAAATAAAAAAATAAAAAGATCACGTGTAAGAAATAAAAAAAAATCATAATTAAAAAAGCTTCTTCGATTCCATAATAATAAATAAATAAATAAATAAAACAGTCGCCATTAAAGAAGAATTCCCCATTTAATAAATAATAAAACTCAGCATTGTTGTGATGAGAGATTTCATCGAAAAAAAAAAAAAAAAAAAAAAAAATCGCCATTTCATAGGAAAAAATTGCCATAAAAAAAAGAATCATTTCATAACAAAAAAAAAAAAATTACATCAATTTTTAAAAATCATTATTTAGAAATAAAAGAAAATTATAAATATTTATTTATATTTATTATTTTTTTTTTATATATTATTTAAATTTGTCGATTATAATAAGAATTTTCGAAGAATTGCCGAAATATTTGATTTAAGGATATATCTTTTTCTCTTTCTCTCTCTCTGTCTTTTTTTTTTTTTTCTTATTTTCAAGGAGGTACCAAGATTATGTGCGTTTCACTTTCGTGTTAAGAAGTTCGTGTTGTTGTCGAGCTCGGTAATAATCCGTGACTAATTGCCCCCGTTGAAAGATGCGATTCACAAGAATAATTTTGCTCTAATAGGTAACGTGAGTATTCTTTTTGTCGCGTGGACGTTTCTCATTATATATATATATATATATATATATTTTTTTTTTCTTTATTCTCTGTTTTGCTTCAGATTTGAAAAAAAAAAGATAGAAAGAGAAAAAATAACTACGAAGTCGGCTTTGTAATACTGCATGTCTAATTAAGGATCTAATAAGTCTCGTAAGTTAGTAATTAATTTGTCAAATCATCTAGTAACTTTTGGAGATCCAACGTTAATCCTTTATAGGGATAATCCTTTATAGGGAATATATAATTGATTTTTGAATTGAATTTTTTCTTTATTTTTTTTTTTTTTTTTTTCTAAGTTTGCTCTTATTTCTTCGTTTCCACTGGTTTTTCCATTAGAGTCATCTTTTTGTCATTTCGAGCGAGATCGTTATATGTATATATTTTTTTTATTGTGTGTGTGTGTGTGTGTATTTTTTTCCAGTTTCTTCTTCTTGTTTATTTATTTTTTTCTTTTATTTTTTTTTCGTTCCTTTTTTTTTTCTTTTTTTCTTTTTAATACATCAAAGTGTTTCCTCATGCGATATATTTCGTGGAATAATATTTGAAAAGCTTGGATGAATTTGGATTTTATGAGTGAAGTGTCGTGTTCTTAATAATTGTAGATCTTATCTTTTATCGTGTGTGTGTGTGTGTATATATATATATATATATGTATATAGTCTTATCAAAAAAAAAAAAAAAAAAAAAAAAAAAAAAAAAAAAAAAAAAACGTCTGTTTCCGTGTTTTATTCGAAAATCGAGATATTTTGCGATATAATTTTTCGAAATACCTGCATATATATATATATACATTGTTTTTTCTTCGTCTTTCGACATTCCATTTTCAACTGATGACGCCATTTCGAAATAATCATTAAACGAATGACGACGACGACAGCGATGACGACGACGACGAGACGACGATGATAAGAATCATTAACCTAATTTTTATTGTATTTATCAAGTTTTCGAGGTGTGGTTGATTTCGAGATTAAATCTGTCTCATCGTTTAAGTATTTATTAATAGTTTGTATTTCGTTATACGTCTTATCGTTCTTATCGTAATGACACATTCGAGAGCATTAAGATTAATGAATTAACAAGGATTTAATTTGATTCGTAATATTTTATATTTTTTCTTTTTCTTTTCCTTTTCTTTTCTTTCGTTCGTTTCGTTGATATCTCGTGAAGAAATTTTTATCACAAAAGAGATTTCCATTTCTTTTATTTATTAAAAAAAAAAAAAAAAAAAAAAAAACCATCGTCTAAAAATCTTCATTTTTTAAAAATTGTCGACTCATAATAATAATAATAATAATAATAATAATAATAATAATAATAATAATAATAATAATAATAATAATAATAAAAATTACTATTTAAAAACAAATGACAAATTTTTTATCGCCATTTCTTTTTTTTTTTCCCACAAACATTAGCTTATCAGTTTTTATGTATTTTCTATTTTTTTTCTTTTTCTTTTTTCCTTTCGGTCGATTTCACTTCAATGCTCATTTATTCAATTTTATCAATCTACGTTTCGCTCGATTACCATCGTCATTTTTTCACCATTCTCGTCGCCATTTTCTATTCCTTTTCTTTACTTCTCTCTTCCTAGGGACATTGATTATAAAATAAAGACGTAGAAAAAAGGAAGGGTATAAGTTTGATCGAGAAAAGAAAGAGAAAAAAGAAGAAAAGAAAAGGAAGAAGAAAAGTAACCAGAAGAAAGAAAATAAATTCCATAATCAGTAAAACGATCTCCATAAATATTTCTTTTTTTCCTGTTTTTCTTTTTTTTTTTTTGTATCTTCAACTTTTGATCGTAGACGTTGAATATAATTCAATGGAATATCTCCTAGTATAATTCTCCTCCACCCTACCTCAGTCCACCCTATTCCACCCCATTCGAACCCCCCCTCACTCCACCCCCTCCCTCACCCATCCCTAAACCCCCCTAGCTTCTCTCCACCTCTCTTTCTCATCTACCTTGCAGTCCAAAATCAATATAGACGGCAGCAGCGGTATTCCGGCATCGTATCACGCAGTAGAAAATTCTTTTCGAGGATAATTTTTTCGACCAGCTTTTTGATGACTTTTCCCCCTCTCCATTTCTATACTCCCCTCCTTCTATCTTCCAATCTTCGCCAAATACGCAGAAATATATAGTTACTTGTGATATAACCTATTTTATAACCTCGTAATTTCATCGTACGCTCATAAACTTTGACGTTACAAATTTTATCCCTCACCCTCTTTCCTTTCCCTTACGTCAATGTTATCATCCTTTGAAAAGAATGTAAAAAAAAATATTTCTCTCTCGAATCGATAAACAAGGATAACAATTAAAGGACGATATAACGAAGTCGATGATCATGCGAGTTTTTATTTATCGTTTAATTAAATGTTATGGCTTAACTTACGAAAATAGATATTAAAATTTCGTGATTCTAGTATATTCCTAATTGCATTATATTACAAATTAAATTGAGAAGAGGCGTGGCCAATTGGACAACGATGAAGAGACTAACTAAACAAGGGGCGTGGTTAACTTTAGATGGGCGGGAATAAAGTTGAACAGGGTGCGAATCAATTCCGGAAGGGGAGAGGCTAACCTGAAGGGTAGTGGGCCTAATTAAACATGGAGGTAGCTAACTTTAGACGAAGAGTGGATGGTTTTAGTGGGCGTGGCTAACTTTAGGATAGGCGTGTCTAATTTGAACAGGGGCGGAATTATTTGGACAGGGGCGGTCTTAATTCGTAGGAGTGGGGATAACTTTCTAAGGGTATAACTAACTTTGTAGGAGTGGGTTTAACTTTCTAGGGGCGGTACTTTCTTTGGAAGGGTGGAGGCAACTTTGTGGAGGGCAGGTCTAATTAGAGAAATTCACGTGCCCTTGATGCGTTCGTCGACACTGTTACATTATATTCGCCATATTCTTTAATAATTTTTTTCTCTCTTTTTCCTTCTTTCTCTTGTCTTGTTCTTATTCGATTTATTTTATTTTCTTTTTTCTTCTCTTAATTTTTTCTTTTACTTGATTTTATCTACTATCCCAAAAATGTTTTTATTCTTTTTCTTAATCGTTGCCAATTTGAAATCTTTCTCTCTCTCTCTCTCTCTCTCTTTTTGCCCTAATCCCACCCCGACGCCATCCTGTATCTCTATATACTTTACGAGCGTCTAGCATCCCCTTTTACGATCAAACTCCCCTTAAGGCACAGGGAACGAGGGATTCACGTTGTGAATAGGAATGACGTTTTACGCACAACCTAACTATACCCACATGGTCTGTTTGTGTACATGTGGATATGTATATGTCTCTTTCTTTTACTAAGGAACTTTTAGTGATCTAATTTCGTCCACCCCTTCTTTTTTTTCTCCGGAGGGTAAGAGGATAATTTTCTTTTTTTTTTTTCGGGTTGAAAAATAATGGGGACATTTTATTTTCCGCCTGCGGAATATCCCACGTCGTATTCTTTCATTGGATTATCTCAAAATTATTATTATTATTATTATTATTATTATTATTATTATTTTTCTTTTTCTCATACATATACTTATTATAAAATAATGTAGAAATATTACATTGAATAATTTTAATTTTATTAATGAACAAAAGAAAAAAGAAAAATAGAATAGGAAAGGAAGGAAAAAGGACAAACGAATAAGTAAATAAAAAAGAATATTATTTTTTGCAGGATACTAATAAAAAAGCAAATTTCATTTGAAAATTCAGAAAGTGTAGACCATTTATGATATATGATAGTAAAAAACTGAAAAGACGAAGAAGGAAATTGCATTTTCCTCATTTCTCTTTCTCTTTCTCTCTCTCTTTCTCTCTTTGTATTTCTCTATTTCTCACACTTTCTCGCACGTAGCTTCCGAACATGGGGGATCTCTCAGCAGGGCGTTGAACAATTTCGGAGTATAATTTATGGCGTCCCGGGTTTTCAGTCGCGACAGGGGCTGCCGGCATAAACAATCTTCCTTCTCTTTCTATTTCCCCTACCACTCTCTCTCTTTCTCTCCCTTTCTCGTCCCTCCTCCCTCTCTCTCTCTCTCTCTTTTACTCTCTTTCTCTTTCTCTTTATCTCACTCTTCCTTACTTCCTCATATTCCTTTCGCAGCCACCCCTATCGTGTAGCAAGCTTTGAGACTGAGAGAGATAGAGAGATAGATAGATAGATAGATAGATAGATAGAGAGAGAGAGAGAGAGAGAGAGAGAGAGAGAGAGAGATCAATACCAAGTGCTATCATATTTTTTTCATGTTTCTTTCTTTTCATTCATTAAAATAAAAGAAAAAAGAAAAAAGAAAAGGAAAAGGAGCAATAAAAATTAGTAAATAAAAAACGATACACTACTTTGCACCTTTCTTCTTTCTCTTTAATTTTTTTTTTTATCTCTGGTATATATATATATATATATATTTATATTATATAAGATATATTATTAATATCAACTAATACAATTATATTAATTAACAATTTGTATTGTGATATTAAATATCAATTTTTTTTTTAAATTTATATGTATATATATATATTATAATGATATATATATATACATATATAAATTACCTAATCAATAATTTAGATTATAAATTAGACAAGAACGTATCGATTTATATCAATTTTGCCAATCATCCTCATCATTATTATCATCATTATCGTTATCATCATTATCATTGTCATCGATAATTAAATTAAAATACTTGTTAATGGAATGAGATTATCAATGTGTCAATGATAAAATGGGTCACACGATAAGCATTATTCTCCCCTCCACGCCCCCCCCTCTCTCTCTCTCTCTCTCTTTCTTTCTCTAATCGTTGCTTAAATTAAATTCGTAATACAAAGGTCCTAGTTGGAACGAGGTAACTACTTACGCGACACGTTTATTACTAAATACAATTCTAAAAATAAACTCTCTCACTCTCTCTCTCTCTCTCTCTCTATCTCTTACATTACATATACATACACAAACGTAAACTCTCATACGTATATATTATTTAGCAAACAATAATAGTTGAATATTACATGGTACGAAAACGTGAAGATGAAAATAATTTCTTTATGACATACCCGGTAAGAAAATAATATCACTGTAATGTTGGGTATAATTAGTTCCTTCAAAAAAAAAAAAAAAAAAAAAAAAAAAAAAAAAAAAAAAAAAAAAAAAATATTTGTAAAAATAAGATATTATTAAGTTCTTCGAAAATTTGTTGATGATGATATATATATATATATATATATATATATATCATCATACACGTACAATATGTATATATATGTACACAAAAGTTGGAGGATGTATTACCCATATATGGTAATATGTTGAAAATGTTGAATAAGAGTTGATGGGACCAGAGTTAAGAAGAGAGAAAGAAAGAGCGAGAGAGAGAGAGAAAGGAGTAATGAATCGCAAGGGGTGGGGGTAAGGCCCATCTTCTGAAAGAGGACCCTCTCCTCCTTCTTTACCCTCCACCCTCCATCTTCCATCTCAAGTGCATCGTACTACAAAGGACAAAAACCTCGTAAAGGACAATAACCTTGAATAAATCACTCTGAACCAATGGTTGTGCTCTTCTCTCTCTCTCTTTCTCTCTCTTTTTATTTTCTTGGTTGTTTATCTTCTTTTTTGTACTTTTTTCTCGCCTTTGTTGATTTTTTCCTTCCTTTTTTTTTTTTTCTTCTTTTTTTCTTTTCGTTCGAACGAATTATAATCAGAATGAAAAATAATTTTCGAATTTTTATTTACTACTTTGCTCTCTTGTTTTTGTTTTCTTTTTTTTTAATTTTTAAAAAATTAATAAAACATTTTCGTAGGATTATTATAAATTCAATAATAATAATAATTACAAATTTTAAATATTGAAAAATATATTGTCTTTCTATAATATTATTTTATCGAATTTTTATATGAGAAGTATAAAAAAAGGGAAAAGAAAAATTATACTTTCACGCACTTACAATTCATTATGCGAAACATTTATTTGTACATAATGTATATATATATATATATATATATATATATATATATATATATATATATATATATATATGCACATATGCACATTTGTTCACTTACATATATATGTATGTATATATATATGTATACATAAATATATATATATATAAGCTTGTAGGATATCTCTTTGCGGTTCAACCGTCCGAACGTTTAGATTTAACCGCGGCTTAACGTACTACCAAGGATAGTTTACATGAGATCTCAACCTTACGGCGAGGTAAACTAGCGGAATTTACTGCGAAACAACCGTAGGATGAACACGTAAAACGATCTAACGTTAGATTAGATAACACGATATTATCTCAAATTTATATTTAATACTCGTCCATCCAAATCGTTCCTTTCCTACTCTACGATTCCTTTCCCCCTATTCCAACTCCCCCCTCCCACGGTCCTACATCCTTTATTCTAAACCAGCCTTCATGAACTTTTAATCGTCGATTCTAAACGTTCGTTCAACCCCTCTTAATTTTGCTCTTTTTTCTTCCCTTATATACAGATCTATAGATAATCTAAATTTATTAATCATCATCGTCATTGTTATTATTAATTATTTTAATAATTTTTTTATTATCAATTATCATTTAATCTACTCATTAAAAGAAAAATGTATAGGCGATAAAATATAGACGAGTGAGAGAGAGAGAGAGAGAGAGAGAGAGAGAGAGAGAGAGAGAGAGAGAGAGAGAGAGAGAGAGAGAGAGAGAGAGAGAGAGAGAGAGAGTGAGAGATTAACCAGTTGCACGTGGAAAGACGTGCCACGCACGTCGTGATGCTTTTGTTACCGAAACGCCAGAGACGTGTTACACACGTCGTCAGACGATTGTTTGCGGAAAGAAAAGTGACGTGCGTGGCACGTCAACCGTGAATTTCTTTGCACTGCAAATGGTTAATACAATGAGGGAAAAATTGATGAGACAGAGAGAGAGAGAGAGAGAGAGAGAGAGAGAAGGAGACGCATTAAAATTATTTAACCCCGTCCCTCCCCCATGTCCCTTTCTCTTTACGTTTCTCTTTCTCTCCTCCCTCTTCTCCCCTAATAATGGGGTCTTATTCTTTACCCTCACCCTTCTAACAAGCAAACGAACTAGTTCCGCTCTCATACTCCGATTCGAGTGGCACGTGTGAACGAAGCCTAAAACCGGTCCCACCCACGCCTATCTTCGCTATCGTGCGCTCGTGCGCTCGCGCGCGAACTCGCACATTAGAAAAACGGGCTATTTATCTAAATAAGCTCTGAAGAGATCAACGCGTGTTAGAGGGGTTAAAATGGAGAAAAATAATTAATATTCTAATTTTAACTTTAATAGTAATGTATGTGTATATATATATATATATATATTTATATACACGTTTCTGTGTGTTATGAAACTTTGATACTGTTAAAATATTAAGTAAAAAAATTTTTTTCGTTTCTAATTTTCTTTCTCTTTTTTTTTTTTTTTTTTTTTTATAGCTAAAATACATTTCATTCTTTCACTCTTCAAATTCGAGATATTGGACGGATAAGAGATTTATAAGATATAGAGATTAGGATCGATATTTATTTATTGAATTGAATTTTATTGAATTTATTTTTACTTTTTACTTTTCTTTTTTTATTTTTTTTTCTCCCATTCGTCAACGAATTTTTTTTTTTATTGGGTTATATGGAATCAGAAATTTGGAAATGTTATTTTTCGACTATTTGACATGTCGATTATCGATAGTCGAAGCTTTATTTCCTTTCTCGTTCGTTCTGTCAATTCGTCCTTTGATTTTCGTTTTTATAGAATTGGGAAATTTTGAAAATGTTATTTTTTACTTATACATATGTATTTTTATATTATTGTATATATTTTTTATTTATACAACTTCGACGTATTGAATCGAATTGATAGTCGAATATTTTTTCTTCTTTTTTTTTCTTTTTTTTTTTTTCGAAAATCTATCCTTTTCCAATTAATCCAAGTATTTATATATATATATATATATATATATATATATATTCAATATCTTTATTTTTTATAAAAATAACATAATATAAAAAATCGAAAATATGAAAACTAAATTTTAATTCGAAATGAAAAATGAATTGGATTTACGTCTTATTAATGGCGCCGATCAACCTCTCTCTCTCTCTCTCTCTCTCTCTCTCTCTTTTTCTTTCTATCATCTCGATCTTCTTTTTACTCGGATATAAAAAATTCAATCTCAAGAAGGAGTAAGGGTGGAAGTTTCGTCTGAAGGAAAAACGCAATGTCGGCTTCTTACTTGTTTGCCATAAAACGTGAAGAAAAAGGACCAAATAAAAAAAAAAAAAAAAAAAAAAAATAAGAGAGAGAGAAAAAAAAGATTCGATATCACGAGCAAAAGAGAAAGAGAGAGAGAGAGAGATGGTTCGATCGGTGCTCTCGATAATCGATCCTCCGTGGTCCATTCTCCTGTCAAGCAGCCGCATTCTTGCTCGTTCGGCAACCTTCGAAAACGAAGCCCTTCCACGGGAACGCTTCGGGCCATTTCAGAAGCCTCCTTTATATATATATATATATATATATATATCTCTTTCTCTCTCTATCTCTCTCTATCTCCCTATCTCTCTCTCTCTCTCTCTCTCTCTCTCTCTCTCTTTCTCTCTCTCTCTTTCCTTTTTCTCTTCTCACTTTCGTTAAACTCTCTCTCTCTTTCACATACTATACCAAGCCTTTCTCCTTCGCTCAAACGCCGTAGCTACTGCTTTCGGCTTCGTTTGTACAACTTACTGATTTTATCCATTTGTACTTTTGATTGTCCCATTGATATATTATTTAATTTTATTATTTTTATTTATTTAAAAAAAAAAAAAATATATGAAATAAAATAAAATAAAAGAGAGACGGGAAAAAATATATGTATTGTATATTAAAAGTAAATCGAATTAAAGATAATATCCGGTTTTTTTTTTTTTTTGTTTTTATGAATATTTTTTTGGTACTGTGAAATGTAAGAATTATATAGGATGTGGTCATTGAATGATATTAAATGAAAATAATTTTTATGAACATGTGCCTTTAAATGACTATCGTGTGTTTAAATAGGAGTAATTTGTTAGTGCTAATGTAGATTTAAGTTTAGGTAGGGTGTTAGCGTATTTGAATACGGATTTGGGGATCGGGGTTCGAATCTCGGCTGGGTATGGTTGGGGTTTGGTTGGGGGGTTTGATTAAAAAAAAAAAATGTAGAAATTAATTAATGAAGAAATATAAATATGAATAAAAATTGGGGGGGTATGTAATTTTGGGGGGTGTGGGGGGTTCACAATCTTCTCTCTCTTTCTCCAACATTTGGGGGGGTTGATTCAAAAAAAAAATTAAGAAATTAATTAATGAAGGAATATAATAAACATATGAATGAAATATAAACATGAATAAAAATTTGGGGGTATGTAATTTTGGGGGGTGGGGGGTTACAATCTTTTCTCTCTCCTCTTCTCTCTCCCTCTTAAACTCAATGAATGGGAATGAAATAAATAAATGATGAAACAATTAAAATTTATCACCCACATATTATTAATCACGGATATATGTGAATGAATGTGAAGAATGAAGAAACAATCACACAACTACAATCAAATAAAAATAAATAAATAAAAAAACCAAGCCCCAAGGAAAATCATCAATGAAAAAAATAAATTAAATTAAAAA
Source organism: Vespa mandarinia (assembly GCF_014083535.2). NCBI lineage: Eukaryota > Metazoa > Arthropoda > Insecta > Hymenoptera > Vespidae > Vespa > Vespa mandarinia. The sequence goes on along the minus strand of NW_023395865.1, from coordinate 801,739 downwards.
ATCCATCGTTAAAAATGTGTCTCTCTTCTAGCATCTTTCTCAAAGAAAATGGAAGGAAATTAGAAGAAAACCTCTCCATAATCAACAAGAAAAAAGAAAAATCAAATAGGAAATCTTCATTTTAGAAGAAATACAAGAAAGAAGGGGTATAATCAAACAGAAGAAAAAGAAGATATATTAATGGATCGTTTAAATAAAACATATGGGAGATGAAATTCAAAGCGGATTTGGATGAAGTTACATCTTTTTTTCTTTCTCTTTCTTTCTTTTTTTTTTTTTTTTTTTTTTTTTAAGAACAGAACGCGACAATAGGTAACGGAGATGCTCAGAGAACGCGGATGCACGGTTCGACGATTCGACTCGGCTAAGGCTGATTTATCGTCCGAAAGAGTCTGCCAAATTGGCAGCGTGCGTCCGCCAAGCTCGTTAGTCAGCCGATCGTCGGTCAGGGACCTCCTGCTGGACCAGAATTTTCGATAATTTCGAATTCCCGGTACATGAAACTCTGCCATTGTAAATAATTCTCTCTCTATCTCTATCTCTAAATAGACATATATTTTATATAAATTTATTTTCAAATAAATACGCATTATATTATACACACATACACACACTTATCTATCTTATTTCATATTATCTTTTTTTTGAATCACAAAATTATATATATATATATATATATATATATATATATATATAAAAAAAAAAAAAAAGAAAAAAAAATAGAATTTTGAAAGAAATAAATAAATTTCAATTTTTTTCTTCATACTCTCTCTCTCTCTCTCTCTCTCTCTCTCTCTCTCTCTCTCTTTTATTTTTCCTCTTTCTTCCTTTTTTTTTCTTTCATAATTTCTTCAAGATATGTTCGGGGATAAAGATAATAATGACTGAAATACAGAAAAGTCTTTGATAGTTAAATAGAGGAACTATTAATGAAAGGCCTAGAAAAATATGTGTTGCATGTACAGTGTGCATCCACATTATTATTTTGTATCACTATACACACACAAACACACACACACACACACATGTATGTATTTATATCAACGGTATGTAGTGTCACTGAGGTGACGTAATCGCAAACGTCGGAGTTAAAGCTTCCGCGGCTGCGTGTCCCTATAGATTCGTTTAACGTTAACCGGAAGTTGTAATAATTCCGATGATGGTGTACGCTCCCTCTCATCGAGACGCCCCTGAGTCAATTGCAAGAAGTAAACGAGATCGTTCTAGTGTATGAGAGAAAGAGAGAGAGACAGAGAGAGAGAGAGAGAGAGAGAGAGAGAGAGAGAGAGAGAGAGAGAGGTAGGGAGGGGGGCAGGGATAAAAAGAGAGAGTCATACTCTTCATTTTTTTAACCCTTTATTACACCATATTAATTTCAACAAGTACACTTAAGGGATTTTTTTTTGTTCCCTTTTTTCTTTTTCTTTTTTTTTTTTCATTAATTTTATATATATATATATATATATAAATTATAATGATAAATTTATGCCAATGTAATGATTGACGTCTCGTTAATAGATTATGTTAATTTAAAAAATTAATTGTCATTAATCGTAGAAAAAAATATTTTCACAATTGAGAGATCACATCTCGATATTATTATTATTATTATTATTATTGTTAATTATTATTGTTATTGTTATTGTTGTTGTTATTGTTATTATATAAATGGTCAAGATCATTCGTCGACTTGAGTTACAAAGATATATATTCAAACGTCGAAGTAATAGCATTGAAAAAGTATGATCGTTAACTCGTACTTTGGATTCTTCTAATGACTATAATAATTGAAAATATTAATAACTCGTGTAAGTCTAGCGATGTAAAATGTATATACATATACATATATATACATATATATATATGTATATATATATATATATATATATATATATATATATATATATATATGGGATATTCATTACTTCACGTCGAACATTTGATTGGACATATTGAATGTGATGGTAACACGATTTTACGAATAACCATAATCACTTGAAATCTCGTTAACGTCAACGACTAATTTCATGGATGCATGCATGCCATGATGCATCGTGTTATTACCATTATCATTAACATTATCATTAGCTTTATACTATGTTTTAAAATTTCATTCGTTCGAACGACACGTCATGTCTTTTTCTATTTTGCATATTTCACGATTGATACATACATGTATATATATATATATATATTTTTTTTTTTTTAATTCTCTATTTTTAATTTGATTTAAAAAAAGAAAGTAAAAAGAAAAAAAAAGGAGAAAGAGAAAGTTATTCGAAAGGGATATGGAAAAAGTTTTCTCGAAGGATGATCCAAAAGTGGGGATTGGACGAACTCTTTCGAAAATGTTTTTTTTTCTTTTTTTCTTTTTTTTTTTTTTTTTTTTTCAAAAAGGACAAAAAGCAAAGTAATTTACTTCAATTTTTTCCTCTTAATTGTCAGGGTTTAATTGTCATTGCAATTTCAAGGTTAAAAAAAAATTGCAATCATTGAACTTGCAATTTTAGGGGATGCAGCAAAACAGTTCAGTTAAATCGTAAATTTTTACGAGGTCCGATCAAATTTTCGATTGACGATTTGCGCGAAAAAAATTGTTTTCTTTGTTTTCGTGTTTGGGTTTTTTTGTTTTGTTTTTTTTACCTCGAATAGGTAGCGTGATCGGGGAGGAGGGGGCGGGGAGAAGGTTTGCGAATTCGCGGTAGGTTGCTGAGACGAGAGGATTGGCGCGGTGGCGTTATGCTCTTTATTTATTTTTATCTTTTTTTTTTTTTTTTCCCCTCTCTTCTTTACTTTCACCATAGTTCTGCCCAATCGCATGAAAATTTCCGTTTCCCCTTTCATTTCTTTCAATCCTTTTTCCTCCGTTTCGACAAACTCCAACAATTTCCTGTAGACCGAAGTAACATCCTCCTTTTTCACAGTACCATAGCTCAAATCGAATTCCGAGACACTTCGTTTCCTGTACTACTACCCCTCCCCCCTCCAATTCACCTCCAATTCATCCCCCAATTCACTCCCACCCTCAACCTCCCCTCCTCCACCCCAACCGCGCTATTGCCCCCCTTCCGTTTTACAAATGAATCCAAGATGAATTTCGTGAAGTGACTTTACCCATACATCAGATCGTAGGAAGAGATCAATCCGATTGACTTCCGATTGAATCGGTAAATTGACAAAACGAAAATGTATAAATTAAAAGGAAAATTTCAATCGAGTTAACGAGCTCGATGACGTACATTCATCGAAATCAATCTTTAATATAATATTCGTCAGATTCTAATATGAAATTATTGATAATAATTTAATTGGCTTTATTGATTTTAATTGCTCGAGGAAACAATGTTAAAGATTTATTTCGACCTGACTAAGTAGCTAAAGAACAACGAGATTTGTTTTTGTTTTCTTCAATGGATCCACGTAACTTTGAGTTTGTTTGTTTGTTTGTTTGTTTTTTATTAACGTCAATGACACATGAACGATCATTCAGATCCTCTGCTGGCAATATTTGCACATCAACAACACCCAAATGGACTTTCGTTCGTTTTTGGGTATTCTCGTAAATAATGAAAAAAAAATCTTGACCATCTCCAAACGTCATCGTAGCCATGCCGCAGAACTTGTACGACCTAAAGATAATGATAATAAGAATGAATTATTAAATGAACATTTGGAATAATAAAAAGATAAAATTGATTGTCAATAGTTCCTGTTTATTTTTCCTGTATATTACTTGGATATATGAAACGTCGGGCATTATGGAATTTATCATTTTAGATATATGTACACCTTTAGATACATATATATGTATGTGTCTGGTCTTATTTATTGGGGAACTTCCGATTGCTGGAAATTGCAATAGAACGAGCAAGTCTATCATTTGAATGGCACGTTCGACGTGATAACCTACGACGAACTTCATCGATAAGTAATTGCCTTACGTTGATTCAGATTATTACTTTCCCTATAGTTATTACATTCAATTTTGATTATGGTCTAATTAGAATTCCCTTTAAGGCACGTTCTCAACGTTAGGTATAAACAAAACAAATGTATGTATATACATTTGTACGGTGTGAATTGTTATTGTGAATAATTTTCTTCTTTTCTTTTTTTTTTTTTTTTTTTTTCTTTCTTCCATGCAAATGACTTCGAATCGTCTGAGTGTCATATTTTTTCTACGACCTGATCGAAAATAAAAATTGTAATTAAAATTGAGATTAGATTGATATTTTTGTTTTATCAGGATGAAAAAGAAAATTTTTGATTAAAATCATCGAATAAATTTGTATTTTTAATTTAATTCGTCGATAAAAAAAAAAAAAAAAAAAAAAAAAGAAACAGTTGTTCCCCCCCACCCTTTTTTTTTTTCATCGTTCACTCAATATTCATCATCGAACATAATGTATATACGTATGTGTGTATAAAAAAAAAAAAAAAAAAGAAAAAAGAAAATTAGAAACACACGTACACGCAAGCAAACAAATAAATAAACATATTTCTCTGCTTCCCTTAAGCAAACGATCATAATTATTATCCATTCGCATTCGCTTGTAATACATACGAAAGAATAAGTGAAAGCGATATCTCCCATCGAACGTACCCACTGCTATGCCATAGCTCGATGATCATAAATCACGATCGATTACATACAAGTCGCGGGTAATGAAACAAATGCGCGAGAGTCGATATTTTGATTCATAAACGGAACGTATCACGCTTTAGGAATATTATTGTAAATGAACTTTTACCATAATAGTTTTTCATATTGGAAATATGATAACAAATATCATCAACGTTTCATATAAACACACAAACACACAGACAAACACACAAATATATGTCTAAATATATAATATGAATTAAAGTATAGGTATTATTATTATTATTATTATTATCAACAATATGTGTTGAAATTTTATACGAATTTTCTTTTTACGATTTTTTCTTTTTTCTTTTTCCTTTTTCTTTCTTTCTTTCTTTCTTTCTTTCTTTCTCTCTCTTTCGTCGACAACATGGCGTCATCAAAAGTTCCTAGATGAATTCTTGGATATATTTTAAAATTCATTCGTCCCTTCTTCGCGATTTTTTAGCCTTCCTTTTCTTTTCTTTTCTTTTCTTTTTTTTTTTCTTCTTTTTCTTCGGATTACAAAACTGCAATTACATTTATCTCTGCTCGTAAAACTGCAATTACAGTTTGGAGAGGCCGAAAAGTCGCGAGAAAGTCGTTCGTACGTTTTCGGAAAAGAAAAAAAAAAATCCTCTAGGAACTTTTCAGCCAGCTTAAAAACTTTTGGTGTTTGATATGTGAAACTTTTGGATTTTGGTAAAAAAAAAATTCTTTTTTTCTTTTTTTTTTTTCCTTTTTCTTTTTTTTTTTTCTTTTTTCTCTAACTGTCGTCAGCAGAGTCATTTTTAACATCTGTGAAATAAACGCACAGTTCAACTTTGATCTTTCAATGATTATTTTCTCGGCGATGTATGAACAATATGAAACGTCGAACGTTAATCGAATTTCTAACAATAACTATGAAAACTTTCGTGACATTTTTCCTGATAAATACCTTTTGCTAAACAACAATAGGTCTCTAAGCTCGAACGCATTGTCAAAGTATTGTATATAATAATCTGGAGTAACAGAAAACAATGTAACAAAAGAGAGAGAGAGAGAGAGAGAGAGAGAGAGAGAGAGAGAGAGAGAGAAAATGAAAGTAATTTTTTGATCTGTAAAACACATACACACGTACAAACGATAATAATTAATAAAGAATACATAATAACAATAAATAAAATTAAATAAATTGTACATATCAAACGTTAACAACGTCGCGATATTATATTCAAATTCTAATTAGGCATATAGAAACTCTAATTCGTTATACGCAATTTCCAATTGGACAGGAAACGATAATGATCGTTTATAAACAAATTTTCAATGGGGTATTCAAATTTTGAATATATATCAGAAGTTTCGAAAATTCAACGACATACATTTACAAGATATTTATTATACTTTTGTTTGATTTAAATAAAAAAAAAAAAAAAAAAAAAAAAAAAAAAAAATTCAATTTGGGCCATAATCAAAATAATCTTATTAAATACGTCATACAATTTTTCTTGTATATAAAGAAATCTTTTTTTCTTTTTTTTTTCTGATTAGATTGTATTATTTATATCTATATATACATACATACATACATACATACATACATACATATATACATACATATATACATACATACATAAGTTAGTAATTAATAAGTTAGTTAGTTCATAGAGTAATGTATGTATTTTGTGGTAGGCCACGTTCATATCATTACCTTCCCCCTCCCCCTCCTCCTCCCACCCCCTTTCTATTTCTCTCTATTTCTTTCTCACACATTCTTGTTCTTGAATCCTTGATACTAATTAAAGCGCCGACGCAGAGATAAACAGGCACATAAGCCTGACGCATGCATACATGTATAAAGGAAAAGTGCAATGCTAGGGAACATTATATACATAGATATTTATAAAAAGAGGTGGCGGGGGAGGAGGGGAAAGAGAGTGTAAGAGAGAGAAAGAGAGAGGGAATATACATGGAACGTTAGAATGGCCTATGTAAAAGTATTGAAGCGGTTCATTGTAAGCCGAACAATGACCGAGTGGCCAAGTGTGAGGGTCAGGGACGTGAGGAGGAAAGAGAAGACACACTTCAGACGTTCCTTTATATATATATATATATATGTATATATACGTCTCTTTACTGTGTCCCTATCCTTCTTTATGTGTCTGTGTCATACCGAGCTTAAACTGCATTTTTATCTGTCTCATTCTCTCGGGTGCATCGGTAGAGTGTTCAATAATCGTATAAAAAGATTTGAAGAAATTTGACTCCTAACAAAAAAAAAAAAAAAAAAAAAAAAAAAAAGGAAAAAAAAAAGAAAGAAGAAGAAGAAGAAGATAGAAAAAAACGAGTAAACATTCTGTCGGACATTTAATTTTATCGAATAAAACTTATCAAGCATTTGATAAATTTTCATCGAGTATTATCGAATGGATCACGCGTTAGTTGCAGCTTGTTAGAAAACTGACTTGTTTAATTCGTAAAATGCAATTCGTAAGATGCAAACAGACTGACTGACTGACTGACTGAAAGACAAACAGACAGACAGACAGACAGACATTTAAACAAGACTATAGTTATAGGACACACACATCTATATATATATATATATATATATATATATATAATATATGTATGTATGTATGTATGTATATAGGAATAATATATATGTGTATGTATAACATGGAGTCTAGGAAGGCACGTAAGGAGTTGTGGCGAGTGCAGCTCTTCTAACGGTAATTCCTTTAGACCAGTACCGCAACTTCTGCAGTCAGAAGAGTAGTTCCTTGCTACTGGACTCTCTCTCTCTCTCTCTCTCTTTCTCTCTCTCTCTCTCTCTCTCTCTCTCTTTCTATCTATCTCTTTCTCCCTCTGTCTCTCTACCACTATTGCACTCCTTGCTCCTGTGATTCTTTCTGTTTCTTCTAAGGTCCCTATCCTAAGAAACGAACCAATCATCTTGTCCATCCCTATCTCTCTTTCCTATCTCTCTCTCTCTCTCTCTCTTTCTCTCTCTTTCTCTCTTCTATCTCTCTTTCTCTTATACTACCATCTTAACCTCAAGTAAATCGTTCTCTCTCACGGTTAGGCATAACAAATTCTGTTTAATTCAAAAACTCTCCCAATAACAGATTGAATTGGAATAAATCCTTTAAGGATTTGTTAATAATTTTGTTAAGAAAATAATGTTTTTTTTTTCTTTCTTTTTTTTTTTCTTTTTTTTTTTTTGTTTTATATATATAAGGGATGGGGGATGGGGGAGTGGGGGAGTCAGGGGGAGATTGGGGAGAAAAGAAATAAAAGGAAGAAAAAAAAATGCATCCTAATTTTTATAGGCATTCTCTATAGTTAAGAATTTTTCATTCGTTTTATAAATAATCATTAACGATTGAAATGAGCATATCTCATATTAATTGAAATTTTTTTTTTTTTTTTTTTTTTTTTATGATAAATTATTCGTTCGGGTTGTTGTATTATTTTTAATTGAAAATAGAAAGATTGTTAATAATTTAAAATGCTCATTGATTCACGTAAAAATTCTTCAAATTTCTCTTCGAGAAATTTTTAATTCTTGTCATTCGATGTGACAAAAATCTTTTGTATAATGTAATTAAAAAAAAAAAAAAAAGAAAAAAAAGAAAAAAAAAGGAAAATGTTTGTTGATCAATTGTGACAAATAAATGCATTTGAGGTTTAGCTAAATTATTTCTTTTTTTTTTTTTTTCTATTCTATAGGCCTATTAATATTTGATTAATTAAAGATTTCGAAAATGATTATTTCAACTTTGTAAATTTCATTGTCATTAATTCTCGTATGACGTTTATTGTAGATAAATCATTAAATTATTTTGAAAAGATTTCAAATGAATGCATATCTCATTGTTATGATATATATCGTTCATCCATTTTGTTGAAACGAAATGGATTGAAGTATATATTCATTTATGTACATACACACATATATATATATATATATAATATATATATATATATATATATATATATATATATATATATAAGTATGTAAGAAACTTAGACGCGTTTATTTCGTTCATCCATTCCGTCATTATGCTATCAGACTATGCAATTGCCAATTGGTTCTACGGTAGTAGTAAATTTTCCTTGGCGGCGACGTCTTGCAGATCGTTTAAACACCATCCATGTACTTCCTTTCCTCATCCCTAACCTATTTTCATACATTTTATATTACATTTTCTATCTCAGGCATACTATAAATGCATATAACCAGATACACACTTATATAGAGTTTTGTATTTGTATAATTATTTTATCCCTCTCTCTCTCTCTCTCTCTCTTTCTCAATACATTTTATTACTTTTTAGTAGTCTCTCTCTCTTTTAATTTTTTCTTTTTTTTTTTACTCCTATATAGAAGAAAGTAGATTGCTATTGGTTTTCTTCGACGTTAATATATTGACGATGATTATATGTATGTGTTTTAGTTTGTATGTTTGCGATATCGTAGTTTAAAATTTGTGGGTTAATGGAAAATCGATAATTATGTATCGAAATTTCATTTACCTTATATTTTTTTCCCAACAACATGGAGTGTATATATATATATATATATATATATATATATATATATGTGTATAGTCGATATGTAGAGAGAGAGAGAGATAGAGAGAGGGAGAGAGAAATGCAACGACCTATGCATCGATGTGCATCCAAGAACGATGTATCACGCCTTTACAAGGAGGCATAACGTGCCATGGCGGTCTAGTAATTATCTCGTAGATATGAAATCGTGACTGTACGTGCGGTGTTTAAATCAGATATGTAGAAAGTAATTTTTTTTTCCCTTTTCTTTTCTCCTTTTTCTTTTTTTTTTTTTTTTTTTTTTTTTTTTTTGAAACTTCCTACCTTTACTTCTTTCTTTTTTTTGGGGGAGGGGTGTTTTCCTTTTTCGTTGTTTATAACAAATTCGTCATATTTTTCAGGGAAACTTTTATATCTCTGAAGGTACACACACACACACACAGACATATGTATTATTATAAAGTAATCAAATGATATATATATATATATAAAATTTAGTAAGAAGAGACAATTCTTTCTTGGATATATTAAATCCAAGGGTTCCCTAATCGCGATGTTACGTACCTGAAATCATTGAATTATAAAAAATAATCTGAAAATCTTACGAAAGAATAAAATAATAGTTTGATGAGGAAAGAAATTCTATTTGAAATCTTTTCTTTTTTTTTGTTTCAATTCATGAAATAATCTCAATTGATTAAGGATATAAATATATCCCTGAAATCACGGATGATCGTAGAGGATCTTTAAAGTATCATCCGTCGATCAGATAATCTTGCTTCTGAAACGGTAGCTTTCTACCGATCTAAAGAAAATTAATCTAAAGAAATATGTATGACTGTTAACACAGCTGTTGCATTGCTCTGTTCTGCTCCTGTGTATAACCAGTATGTATAACAACAATAATAAAAGACAGTATTAGCACGCGGCTTATCGGTAATGATTTATCGATATTGCGCAACTGGGCTTCCCCTCAATACCCCTCAGGCTCTATCAACTCCTTCGGGCTTCTCAACATACCCCCCAAGCCACTAACCTCCCACCCCCTTACAAGCGTTATATTTTCTTCTTCCTTTTATCTGTCGTTACGAGAACCACGGAGAAAAGGTTGGGTCTACCGTGAAGACTTGATTTATGTTGGTGTTAACCGTGGCAAACTGTGGAAATTAATCGTGTTTCTATGATCTAAGAGTGGAGAATTTAACGAAACGATTATGGTATTATATATATATATATATATATATATATATACGTACATACATACATACATATACCTTATTTCTTTTCTTGATAACCTGGATGAAAATTAATATTGCAATTTTTCCTGTCTCCTTCTTCTTCTTCTTCTTCTTCTTCTTCTTCTTCTTCTTCTTCTTTTCTTTTTGCAAGGGAGGGCAAAGAGGAAAATAAAATATTTCCTACTAATCGCAAGTGGTTCATAAACGGCGATCGTCGCGATCGTATTGCCTGCAGTACCAGATAATCTAACCTCAATGAGAGGTTAGGTTAGTTCGTGATTGCAATTAAATTCGTAAGAATTTTTATTGATTTTGATTGATCGAAATTCATTCGAGCTTTTTATCATCCTCTTTAACCATACCATATACACGAGTTTTCATCGAATCGTTTATTTATATCGTGATCGAGATTTGCGATTGAATCGTCGTGATCGTGACTGACCTTGAAAACGTTAATCGAGATATCGTAACCGTGCTTGCGGTTAACTTTATGAATGAATTGTCGCATTCATTCTTATTCCTTTCTTTCTTTTTCTTTTTATCTTTTTTTTTTTTTTTTTCTTTTTTTTTTCTTTTATTTGATAGGAATGACTTCGTCGTAATTGTATTGCCTAAGGATGTTGTTATTGAATTTTTATTAAATCGCGATTGAGAAATCAGGATTGAATTGTCGTAAACTTGGTTGTCTTTTTGGATGTCCTTGAAACTGCAAATATTATCGTTATCGCGTTTTTTAGGACAAAGTTTACGAACGAATTGTGATTCGGTTATCAACATCATCAACATCATCATCATTAGGTTACGTCCGAATTGTAATCATTATTTGCTTAGTTATATTTAAATTTCATGAACGTCGAAGGAATTGTTTAATTAAAAGAACATACTTTATCAGGCCGTTATCAAAAAAAAAAAAAAAAAAAAAAAAAAAAAAAAAAAAAAAAAAAAAAAAAAAAATAGAAAGGTAATTTTTAAACCTTTGTACATATCGATAAATTCTTCCGCAGTTTTTTTTTTTTTTTTTTTTTTTTTTTTTTTTTTTTTTTTTTTTTTTTATTAATAAAACGGCGATTATTCAAAATCATATCTCAAGATTGTTGAATTGAAAATTGCTATCAACATCGACGAGTTTAAAATTAAGATTCAAAAGTCGTCGATGCGATAACCATCAGAAACTTACTATGGTTTTACATTTGACAAACTATAATTTGATATTACGTATAAGGAAATTGTCGTTAATGTTAAATTTTCCTTTTCTTCTTCTTATTCTTCTTCTTCTTTTCTCCATGACACGATATACCAAAATCAATAGAGCGAATCAATTTATTCCGCGTTGCTCGATGTTTATTAGCACTTTCTGTGTTTATTCGACCGGCAAAATGATAGACGAAAGGGAATAATAAAGAGGGTGAAAGCAATACGTATCGAAACGGGATAGATAAGAAATGAGAGAGTGTGTCAGTGGTGTTGAAAAAATTTATATACACATACCTATACAGGAACACACGCATACACATATGTATTCACCATTTAAATTGAAAAATGAAGATTAAAAATTTGAATGAGAAAGTATTTATATTTTTGTAAATATAAGTAGTACGATGAAATTGAAATACTATAACTTAGGACAATTTGATTCCTTAATTTGAGACCTTAATTTCATATCATTATAATAAAGTTTACATATATATGTATGTATGTATGTATATATATATATACCATAAATCCAATGTGGTTACACATATGTGAATTCATATTTACACGTTGTACAATTTCTACAATGGCTTGGCTCTTGTATTTGCAGTTGTGCATGCACCTGGAATGCAAACAAGGAACACTGTGTCGTTAATTACCTAACACGAACAATATCCATAGTTCAAACATACATAGGTATGGTATAGTTTAGTCGCTGAGTTAACGAGTGAACATTTCCTCTTTTTTTTTTTTCGTTCTTTTACTTATTTTTTTTTCCCTCCTATAATAATTCGCACACTATTTATATTTAATTAAATTATTATTTAATTAATTTATATTAAAAAAAAAAAAAAAAAAAAAAAAAAAAGAAAGATCGTCGACATTAATCAGACGACAATAATTTATAATTTGTAATCAATTTTTAACAAAATTGTTTTTTTTCTCCCCTCTTCTTTATTAATAAAAAAAAATTCAAATCATTATGAAATTCGTCCTGTCCATCCAAATGGTTTTTTCTTTTTTTTTTTTTTTTTTCTTTTTCTTTTTCAAAAATGAAAATAAATCAATAATAATGACTGATTTTTGTTTGTTCTTTAAATTGGAAAAAAAAACAAAAAGGAAAAAAAAAAGAAAGAAAGATCGTCGACATTAATCAGACGACAATAATTTTTAATTTATAATAATTTTTAACAAGATTGCCTTTTCTTCTTCTTCTTCTTCTTTTTTCTCTCTTTTTTTATTAATAAAAAAAAAATTGAGATCATCGTGAAATTCGTCCTGTCCATCCAAATGTATTTTTTTTTTCTTTTTCAAAAATGAAAATAAATCAATAATAATGACTTTTTTTTGTTTGTTCTTTAAATCGGTACAAAAAAAAAAAAAAAAAAAAAAAGAAAAAAAGAAACAAAAATAAAAACAAAAAAACAAAAAAAAAAGAAAAATAAAAGAAAAAAAGAAGAAGCACAGAATAGATCGAATTGTGACGTAAAATATTTTAACGACGTAACAATGTAAAAACATTGTTAGGTATAATATAAATTAGATTAGAATCAATGTTGGTGTAAGAGTTTCTTAATGTCAGCTATGATGCCGTTATCCGTGGTCCGTTTATTCAGTTTATTCTAACAAGAGTGAGTACATGGTGTATAGTATTGGAGAACAGTCGTGAAGATGTTGTTTGTTCGCCGATCGGAAAGAAGAAACTAAAATAAACACGTACGGAACGGTAACGGTGAAATTTTTCTTTCGACCTCTCTCTCTCTCTCTCTTTCTCTTTCTCTCTTTCTCTTTCTCTCTTTCTCTCTCTCTTTCTCTCTTTCTCTCGCACCTTCCCCCTATTCCTCTCTTTCTCTCTTTATCTCTCTTTGCTATGCGTTTGCTAAAAACGGAACACATCGTTCAGATAGAAAAGAGTCGATCGAGTGAAAATAGTACAAGTGAGTTAGGCTAAACGTTGTTGGGCTTAATATAATACATACTCTATCAGCCATTAACATGATTAATTATAACAGGATATTATTTTAATCATATCGTTTATTATTTTCGATCTCGATTATGTTTTTGAGGATTGTGTGTAGGAGATCGTCTAAAAAAAAAGAAAAAAAAAAGAGAGAGAAAAAGAGAGAAAAAAAAGAAGAAAAATAAATGGAACAGTTTTTTTTTGTTTTTTTTTTTTTTTTTTTTTTTTTTTATCAAACCAATCAATAAATGTAGTCAAATTTTAATAACGAGTATTAATTTTGATAAATACGTAATATCATTATCGAGATTTTGATATCATCGAATTTTAATATCTAATGAAAATGTTGAACGTTTAATGGAGAAAAATTTCAGGATCAATTTGATCGTTGAATTTTATTTCACAGTCTGACCTTTTACGTTCGTATGATTCAAGTGATAAGTATTATCACTTTTATTTAATTAAGTTAATGAATTGTAATGAATTGTAAATTAAAAATTTATAAAAGTTATTCGATCGTATTAAAAAAGAATAATGTTTGAGATTTTACATGTTATGTCAATTGACAGAAATTTCAACTCAGTTCCAATCTCTTCCATGATCCAATTTCAATTGGTAATTATCACCCGATCATAAAATCTACTAGTAAATCCAATTAAAATTCAAAGGTTTAATCGAAGATTTAATCTAATCTAAAGCCAATCGTAAGCCTATAGTCATTCCCATCCCATCTTATTCCCCCAATAGCAAATTTTAATATGAACATAACTATATAATAATTTCAGTAACAATTCAGTAATATTTAAGTCAATCAAATCCCCATTGTTGGTTCTAAGTTCAACAAGTTGATAATAATTAATTGATCGTAATCTTATCACAATCCGCGAAAGGTCAGAATTCAAATGTTTTTACATTCAAAATTATAATCCAATCGTAATCAAGCCTTAAAGATAATACAATTCTAAATATCAAAGGTATAGATTAAATCAAATAATTTACGAAGAAACTTTGATAACAATTATAAACAAAATCTCAACGATAATTTAATCGTGACTTAGTTAAAATTGAATTTGCAAAGATATCAAAAATCAAACTTTCAACGAAACTAAATTAAACTAATTAATGCGTCTAAATCACTCGATTTATACAAAACTTTGAATCGTCAATTAACAAATTTCAAATTTCATTTTCATCACCATAGATATTATTTCATAATGATTATAATTATTGTCGATCACATCTTCGAATTTAATTTCTAATCGACGTTATCGATCGACAGTATTATTGGCCAGCGATATAATTACTATTTAAAAAAAAATACCCTAGACATCTTAGGACAAAATTTCCTATATTAAAAAAAAAAAAAAGTTTCCCTTGTAAAATATCATGTTTCTTATAATACCAATCGAACGAGTTGATATAATTTTTAATAAAAAAAAAAAAAAAAAAAAAAAAAAAAAAAAAAAAAAAAAAAAAAAAAAAAAAAACCCTAGAAATATAGGGAAAAAAAAATTCCCGAACAATTACAAACGAACAAATACGAATGATTGATACTATTGATAAAAATTAAAGAAAAAAAGTCCTTTATAATTTTTAGAAAAAAAAAAAAAAAAAAAAAAAAAGAAAAAAAAAGCGAAAATATTTCTTTCTCACCCTCACCCTCGCACTCACGCACATTATGGAATAAAAAAAAAAACAAAACAAAACGAAACAAAACAAAAAAAGAATAGAAGAAAAAAAAGGAAAAAAAAAAAAAAAAGAAAGATAGAAAGAAAGAGAAAAATTCGCTTACAAAATATTTTATTTCATATGATATAAATTAATGAAAAATTTCGATAGAGGTATATAAAAAAAAATATATATATATATATATATATTATATATAAATATATATACACACTATATCATTTCTAAACGTTCTCGTTCCTAACTGCTGACATACGCACATATTTTTTCCTCCCCTCTTCATCTCCCTCTCTCTCTCTCTCTCTCTCTCTCTCTCTCTCTCTCTCTCTCTCTCTCTCTCTCTCTCTCTCTCTCTCTCTCTCTCTCTCTCTCTCTCTCTCTCTCTCGCACTCTATCATCGTCCTATCGTCACTCGGAATAAACACACGTCGTTCAGTACGTGATGCGGACATAAATATCGAGTTGCGGGATCGTTTTTCCATCTCTTCTCTCTAACACAGGTTTACTAACATGTATATATATATATATACACATACACACATACATACATAAATATATATATATATACATTAGACATTAGATAAGGAGTATACCGGAGTCTTGCTCCTTATCGACACGATGCTGACTATGCTCGAGAACTCGCGAAACGAAACGACTCTTCTCGAATGTTGTTCTCGTCGTCCTCGTCCACCTCCACCTCCATCACCTCCACCACCATCACCTCCATCTCCTCCTTCGTCACCACCACCCTCGGCTTTTTCTTCTTCTATTAACTTACTCTCTTTCTTCTCGTTCTCTTTGTCTCACTTTCTGTTCCTCGAGAGACTTTGAAACCAAAGATCATGGGAATCGGTTAACTAACGTAAGCGAAAAGCCTAAACGCCGTTTCTTTATAATCCTCAGTTGGTTTCCATTCGTGACAGTGAACGGTTCGATCAATTGCATTTACTTTCTCTCTCTCTCACTCTCACTCTCTCTCTCTCTCTCTCTCTCTCTATCTCTCTATCTCTCTTTCTCTCAATTATTAATATTATTATTATTATTATTGTTTTTGTTGCCAAAAATTATTTTTTTTTTTTTTATTGTTGCCGTCATTTTCTTTTCTTCTTTCTCTTTTTTTTTCTCTTTGTAATTTTATTCGTCCATTGTATTTTTTTTTTTTACTGTTTCTCTCTTTCTTTCTTTTTTTCTTTCTTTCTTCCTTTTTTTTTTTTTTTTTTTTTTTTTTTTTTTTTTTTTTTTTTTTTTACTTCACTTCGTCCAAACGAAAATATCTGCCTTATCGATCGAGTTCACTTTTCTTTTTGTCTTTCTTTTCTTTTATTTTTTTTTTGGTTTTTTTACATTTTTTTTCTTGTTATTATGACAATAAATTTTTCTATTGATTTTTTCTTTTTTTTTTTTTTTATCAAACGTGTTATTGATTTTTATTTATTTATTTATTACTTTTTTTTTTTCTTTTTTTTTTTATTATTGATCTCGATAAGTTAATCCCCGAGTAATTTTGGAACGAGTCTTTTTTTTTTTTTTTTACTTTTTTTTTTATTCCCGTAGGACTTTTCTTCTCTGATTTTTTCTTTTCTTTTCTTTTCTTTTTTTTTTTTTCTTTTCTTTTTTTATTTCGAATCATTCTCGATCGATTAATTTCTCTTCTGTTATTATTATTATTATCTTTGTATTTTTTTTTCTTTTTTTTTTTTTTTTTACGAAGAAGATTCGCATAATGATCGAAGGACAAGAAGGATGGAGGATCTTGAAAAGGATTCCTTTGGTGTGCGTGTGTGTGTGTGTGCGTTTTATTATTTTTTTCTCTATTTTATTTTTCTGGAAAAGGTATTATTATTATTATTATTGTTATTATTATTATTATTATTATCATCATCATCATTATCATTGATTTTCTTTTCTATTCTATTCTATTCTGTTCTTATCTTTTCTTCCTTCATATTACGTTAAATTTATTTACTTTTATCCCAATTGAAGGATTTTTCGCTTTGTTTATATTTTTTGCTTTGCTTTCATTTTTTATTTTTTATTTTTTTTTTTCTTTTTTTTTCCGTTTCCGTTTTCAATTTTTCCTTTTGTTGGGCCAAATGAGCTTGGGTGGAATTAATACCGGTGGTATAATTATTTTCATCCCTTCTGTTTTTTCTTTTTATTTATTTTCATTTTTCTTTTTTAAGCTTCTTATTCGTACAATTGCATGTACTTCATATCTCTGGGATTTCAAGGTGTTTATACATATGTATATATAATATATATTTTTTGTATTCTATTTTATTTATTTTTTTTTTTTCTTTAATTCAATTGATTGTTTTAATTTTATAGAAAAAAAAAAATATATATATATATTGTTTTGTATAATTTGTTATGTAATAAAAATTATAGAAAAAAAAGTATTCTTCGAAAGATTTGAATTCGTAAAAGCTCGAAGTTTTAATAAATCTAATATTAATTAATTATTTGTTTATTTAAAATTTATTTAAAAAAAAAAAAAAACAACAAAAAAAAAATAGAAAAAGAAAAAAAAAGAAGATGGTAGAAACAAGATGGAGAAAATTTGAATTCAATTTTTCATACGATAATATATATCGTAAGAAAAGATTTATTTGAAATATTTGAAGAAAGAAAGTAAAAAAAAAAAGAAAATAAATAAATAAATAAATATATATATATATTTTTTTTTTAATAATTTATATTATTAATTGTTAATATATTTTTTATTAATTTCTTTTTCTTTTTTTCTTCTTTTGTTTCATTTCTTTCCATTTCTTTTCTTTATCGTCTCGTCTACATTATTCTTGGAACAAAAATTACACCTTAATGTAACTCAATATTATATCACGTTACTACTTTTTCGTCTTAACGAATCATCAAGAATGAACATTTGATAGCGTAGAAAAAAAAAAAAGAAAAAAAAAAGAAAAAAAAAAAGAGAAATAATAAATATTAATCCTTAATCCTTCATTCAAATCATTTATTTCTAAATCGAAAAGTTTCCAAACGATCAAACAATCGAAATTATATCAGGGACGATGTTTTTTTTTTAAATCGTTTACCATATTTTTTTATTCATACGATTTTCTTCATAATTGAAATTTTGTTCTAATTTTATTCGAATGAAATCGAATGAATTCCTTTTTTTTTTATTTTTTTTTATTTTTGTTCTTATTTTTTTTTTAACTAATCGAACAACGAGTGCTCGCCATTTTGTATTCATTTATTGAGGTTAGAAATGAAATCGATATTGAAGCCAATTTTTCTTACCTTTTTTTTTCTTTCTTTTTTTTCTTTTTTTTTACAAATGAATAGAATGATTGCGTCATAAAAAAAAAGATGTATGTATATATATATATAGATAAAAATAGAAAAGAATGTATCCGCATTGATAAATTATCTTATCTATTAAACGATTACCATTCGTCGTATTATATTTCACATTTCCTGTTAAGTGAATATACGTATTTGTGTAACACGATGCTTCCGTGAACTATTATCGTTTATTTGTTAATTATATCTTCATTTCTCATCGAGAAATCAAGAATGTGAAAATGACCGTGAATATATATATATATATACTCATATATTTATATGTTACATAATTTTATGAGTATATGTATATCTTTATTAGAAAAAAATTTTTTTTTAAATTAAAATAAAAATTGTTGAAGAATTTTAATAGAAACGAACTCGAAATTTCCTTTTTTTTTTTTTCTATCGACCAATTTTTATGACTCAAAGCTCATGAAAAATTGATCTGAAGAATGATTGATTAGTCATATATTTTATTTTTTTATTTCTTTTTTTGTACAGTATCGAAAAAAATTGCACAAAGGAATAATAGATTTTTCAAGATTATCTAGAAACTTTTGCCTACCCTGTGCACATATATATATATATTTGTGTTTGTATATATATATATATATATGTTTGTGTGTGTGTGTGTGTGTAATAAAAAATTTAATATATTAAATTTTCAATAGCGACGATATTTTAAAATTAAATACAGTGAGTAAAAAGTAAAAAAAAAAGAATTTTACAGATATAACTTTATATAAATTTAACTTATTATTATAATTTATTTATGTAAATTATTTATTTATAATATTATTGCCTATATTTATGTGTGTATCTATATATGGAAATTTTGACCATGAAAATGAGAATTAGAAACTGTAGAAATGCGTCTAAGTTTTCCTAACGATTTAGATTTAACGATCATAGTTTTAGTAGTTTCTAAGCAATCACCAAGAGACTTCCAGTAACGTAGTCACTGATTATTATTCCCTATTTTTTTTCCCCTTTTTCTTTTCTTTTTTCTTCTTCTTCTTTTTTTTTTTTTTTTTTTTTTTTTTTTTTTTTTTTTTTTTTTTTTCTTTAAACGGTTCACCATTCGTGTTTTCCTTTTATGGTTACATTCGAGATAGAGATAGAAAGAGAGAGAGAGAGAGAGAGTTAATGCTTATGGTTTATGCCTTGAAAAAGTACTATTGCTGGCGAAATTTTTTATACTACATGCACACACACACGCATATATATATATATATATATATAAATATAAATACAATATATACATGAAAATCATACATATATAAGTATGATTTCCATCGATTTAAAAATGAAAAAGAAAGTGACTCTCTACATTATCGACTGACCGGCTGCATTCTCATATTTATTCGTTAGAATTTTTTACCATGATCGCCATCGTCATTAGAAACAATTCGTACGAAATAGAAATAGGAGAAAGGTCGTAGTTTATTATTCGATAAAAAATTCACTTTCTACTTTTCCTTTTTCTCTCTCTCTCTCTCTTTTAATAACAATTGACTTCAGAAATTCAATAACCTTTCAAAATCAATCTGTCCGATGACTTTTTGGGTTTATCTATTTCAGTAAATTTTCAAATTAATCGGTCTAGTAATTTTTTGGAGTAATTACTCGCTCAGTAACTTTCGAGACGTAATCATTCAAATAAATTTATGGATTCAATCGTTCAGTAACTTTTTTATATTCAACCGTTCAGTAACCTTCTGGATCCACACGTTCAATAACTTTCAGGTTTTACTCGCTCAGTAATTTTTTTAACTCACCTTGTCAGTAATTTTTCGGGTCTACTCGTTCAGTAACTTTCTAGACCCAACCATCCAATAAGTTTTTGGATTCAACCGTTTAGTAGCTTTTTTATATTCAACCGTGTTCAGTAACCTTCTGGATCCACAGGCTCGATAACTTTCAAGATACACTCTGCCAGTAATTTTTCTGGTCCATCTGCTCAGTAACTTTTTGGATTCATCCATTTAGTAAATTTTATGGACTTACCCGTTCAGTAACTTTCCTGATCCACCTGCCTAGTAATTTTTTGTAGCTAACCGCCTAGTAATTTCTCGTGCCTATCCTATACAATATATAATAATAAATTAAATATTACAAATACAAAGAATATATACATATTTATATATATATATACATAAATGTACGTATATGTATAGATATTTACGTACATGGGTTAGTACATATTACAATACATACTATAGTACATATTATAGTATATACTGAAGTATCTATTCGCATACCAGACCAAACTTACTGGCTATGCTTATTACTGGAGATTGCACGTTACCTCTCTCGTTACATCTTATATGGTTGTGCATGAATACTTTTACATATACATACATATCCATGCATATCTTTGTAAGATATATATATATATATACATACATATACACACACACATATATATATATATATATCACGTTGTCTCGGACCGTATATCGCTTAATGCCGCCTGCAAATCTAATTAGCCGCACTTTCGAATACTCTGCAACTCATGGGCACGTTTTCCCATGGTCCAGACACATATACTCTCTCTCTCTCTCTCTCTCTCTCTCTCTCTCTCTCTCTCTTTTATTTTTCCTTTTTTACAACTTAAAAAAATGAAAGAGAGAGAGAGGGGGGCGTTGGGGTAGGGAGAGAATACACTTAACTGACTTTAAAACGTTTGAAAACTCGCTTCTATCGTCACGCTACTCGTTTACGTCTCACGTTTTTCTTTTAATCATCATCCAATTCGTGCGCTTAACAAACGAAAGACTTTCGAGAGAAACTCTTATGTTGTTATTTTTACGCGCAATAATTTTGCCGATTTTTAATTAACTCATCGCGTTATAATGATATTTATCTCGTTGATAATTTTATTGAGAAACGAGAGATTCAAATAGAGAGAGAGAGAGAGAGAGACAGAGAGAGTGAGAGGGGCGGAGAACGGGAGTGGAGATTGTTGAGAAAACACATTGCACTTATTTACTTTCGGATTTTTTAATTAGTGAAAATAATTCTGTGTATTATGTGTATGATTGTTAAGAAAATTTTTTTTTTTCCTTTTTTTTTTCCTTGATTCTTTTTTTATTTTTTCTTTCTTTTTCTCTTTCCAATCAATTAACTTTCAACAACCTTCTCTAACATGAAAATATTGATAGTAATCTTAATCATTTTTTTTTTCTTTTTTTTTTTTACAAATAAATTTAAAAATGAATTCCCTTGATAGTATTAAATAAAATAAAACAAAAAAGAAAAAAGAAAAAGGATAGGAACAATAAAAAGAAACATAGAAGAAAGAAGAAAGCATAGAAATAATAAAAATAAAAGAATAAAAAAAGAAAAGAAATGGATGATCGACCGTGCATAGTGTTTTTGTAAAAAGGGCAATCGTTATACTTCACATGCCTAGGCTTTCCTTGTGAATATTTAACGCAGGCATGGTTTACGGTAGTAACGATTTTACGCTCATGTTCCAGTCCTTTTCTGTATTCATCACATTGCGTCCAGTCAATGAACCGTGATTCGATATTGGCTGCTAAGTGTAACTCGATAGTACGATCAACATGTCTCTTTCCCTCTCTTTTTCTCTCTCTCTCTCTCTCTCTCTCTTCTCTCTTCTCTCTCATTCTTTCTCCCTTTCTCTCTTTCTCATGGTTGTGTAGTTTCTGTTACATAATATCGAGTTTGTGGTAGCTCTTAGTTAAAAAAAATCAAATGAAATGGTAAAATTAATTGAATCAATGAAATCAATGAAATTCATGAAATTAATGAAATCAATGAAATTAATGAAATCCATGAAATTAATGAAATCAATGAAATTAATTGAATCAATGAAATTCATGAAATGAAGGAAATTATGAAATAAATGAAATGATTGAAATGAATGAAATGAAATTAATGAAATAATTTAAATGAATTAAAGGAATTAAATGAAATGAATGAAATTAATGAAATAATTGAAATGAAATGAATGAAATGAAATGAATGGAATCAAATGAAATGAATGAAATGAATTGAATGAAATGAAATGAAATGAATGAAATGAAATGAATGAAATGAAATGAATGAAATGAAATGAATGAAATGAAATGAAATGAATGAAATGAAATGAATTAAATAAAATGAAATGAATGAAATGAAATGAATGAAATGAAATGAATGAAATGAATGAATGAAATGAATGAATGAAATGAAATGAGTGAAATGAAATGAGTGAAATGAATTGAATGAAATGAAATGAAATGAATGAAATGAAATGAATTGAATGAAATGAATTGAATGAAATGAAATTCGATTGTTAATATAAAATTATGTTGAAAATGAATTCGTATTCAATAAAATTTATTTCAATCTTGTATTATAAATAATTTCTAATGATTTTTATTTTGCATTAGGTTTTATTAATTAATTAATTAATTTCTTTATTTCTCGATTCTCTTTGTTCTAAACATTCCTCGTTCTAACTGGGATGCTTAAAATTGCTTAAACATTGCTTGATATTAAAGTTTTAAATTGCTTAACGTATCTCTAGAAATTTCTTGAGGTTCTTTTTAGAAGTAAAAAGAAAAGAAAAAAAGAAAAAAAGAAAAAGAAAAAAATCCCTTAAAATTGCTTTCTCTTCTCTCCACACCCTTTCACCCTCTCGCCCCCGTTTCCTTCACGATATCGCGAAAACAACGTCAGCCGTTTTCTCTCCGTCTCGTAATTTTTTTTCCCTTCTTTTTTTTCCCCCCCTTCTCCTTCGTCTCCTTCCGTTTATTCTTCTTCTTCTTATTATTTTATTATTATTTCTTTTTTTGAATTTATTTTTTCTTACTTGCACTCCCTCTCTCTCTCTCTCTCTCTCTCTCTTTCTCGGACGGTTGTAATTAAATTCTGCCTGCGTAGATTCTATGCTAGCTAGCACGTGCCTCTAAAATATCCTTCCGTTGTCCTTCTTTCTTTTTTTTTTATCTTAAAAATAAACAATAAAAAATATGATTAAAAGGATAATAAAGAAAAAAAAAAAAGAAAAAGGGGGAGGAAAAAAAATAAAGAAAGAGGAATTGAAAATGAAAACAAAGAGATATAAAAATCTCAACCTCTTAGTGTTTCGTTATAATAATATCTAATATATATATATATATTTTTTTTTTCCTTCTCTCTTCTACTCGTTCATTCTTAACACAATTTTTCTTCTTTCTCTCTCTCTCTCTCTCTCTCTCTCTCTTCTTCATTTTTCATATTTCATTACAAAAAAAAAAAAAAAAAAAAAAAAAAAAAATCTCTTATTTTTTTTCCATAATCTCTCTCGAGAGTGACGTCATCGTCATCATCGTGTTGGCCCACTTCGAAAGATCGAAAGACGAACATTAGAAAGAAAGAAAGAAAGAAAGAAAAAAAAAACATGATTGTTTTTTTATCATTCGACTTAGGGGGTGCCATTACGTTACAAAAACACCATAAGTTATTTTCTATTAAATTTGAATCCAAATTATTGGTTTCATTTTTATATTGGTGTGATGTGCCGTAGTGGTATTTTCTATGTCGTTCCTTCTTCATCCGAAGATATATTATTGAAGTGAGATGATCTTCTTCCTCTTCTTCTTCTAATTCTTTTGAGGATCGATTGAAGATCGATGGATCGAGTTTCCAGATGGAAAATCATCAATGATGTTGTCTTTTATTATTTATTTATAATCATTTACAAAGTTTCTTTCCTTAAATTAAATTTATCCTTCCTTATCAACGTTCATCATCGATATCGTTTGTCCTTTCCTTTCTTTTTTTTTTTTTTCTTTTCCTTTTTTTTTTAAACATAAAAATTTGAATTTATCATCATTTTTCTATACCACCAATGACGAGAATTGTTAGAACGTATTGGAATTAATTAGGATTAGTAATTTTTATTAGAACGTTTCTTACATATATTTATATATTTTTTTTTTTATTAGATATAACAAAATCAGGCCTTCCGAATTTGAAAATACAATTTTGTAAATTAAACTCTAATTGACTAAATTAAAAACATGGACCCAAATAATATAATTCATTATTATTATTATTATTATTATTATTATTATTATTATTATTATTATTATTATTATTATTATTATTATTATTATTATTATTATTATTATTATTATTATTATTATTATTATTATTATTATTATTATTATTATTATTATTATTATTATTATTATTATTATTATTATTATTATTATTATTATTATTATTATTATTATTATTATTATTATTATTATTATTATTATTATTATTATTATTATTATTATTATTATTATTATTATTATTATTATTATTATTATTATTATTATTATTATTATTATTATTATTATTATTATTATTATTATTATTATTATTATTATTATTATTATTATTATTATTATTATTATTATTATTATTATTATTATTATTATTATTATTATTATTATTATTATTATTATTATTATTATTATTATTATTATTATTATTATTATTATTATTATTATTATTATTATTATTATTATTATTATTATTATTATTATTATTATTATTATTATTATTATTATTATTATTATTATTATTATTATTATTATTATTATTATTATTATTATTATTATTATTATTATTATTATTATTATTATTATTATTATTATTATTATTATTATTATTATTATTATTATTATTATTATTATTATTATTATTATTATTATTATTATTATTATTATTATTAATGTTTTATGTTTATTAAATATTAATTATAATTTTATTTATTATAGATTTTGAAATATATTTTATTATATTTGTTATTAATTTTGTTTATATATAAATATATATATATATATATATCTTTTTTGTTTTGTATAATTATATTATATAAACTTTACAAATATAATTTATTATTCTTATAATCGTCATAAATTAAAATTTTATAAATTAATATTTTTAATTATTAATTTAATATTATTAAATTAATATTTTATCGATCGAACAATACGTTAATTATATCGGTATAGTTATAATTAATTATTATAATAAATGAATTAATTCTTTTGTCTAATTCAAATATATTTGAACATTAACCCAATTTTTATATCTAACGAAGAACATAATAAAATTTCTAATAAAAGAATATAAAACAATTTGTCAATATAATATTAACAATAAATTACGTTTACATTTTATTTTATTTTTTGATTTATTTATTTATTTATTTATTCGAACGATAATACAATTCAATTTTTATATGATAATGTCGACAAAAGAAAAAATATTTTTCTTCTTTTTTTTTTTTTTCTTCTTTTTTTTTATAATAAGATTAATCCCATAATATATTGTAAAATTAATTATTATTATCATTTTTTTTTTTTTTTTTTCGTTCTCGTTTATAATGAAAATAAAATTGTTTTGATGTAATAAGAAAGAGAGAGATAGAGATAGGGATAGAAATATATATATATATATACACGTTGATGAGACCACAGAAATTCCAAGGGACTATTACGCGAATTAGATTTCTTCTTTATCCGGTTGGCTTCCTACTCGGACATGGTGGTCATCGGATTTATGAGGTTCTTCGGAATATAGGACATAGGCAGTTGACCGTAAGATACATAGATTAAATCGTAAGAGCTGGACCAAAGAAGGATGCTGTGTGGTTATATACAGATGGCTCGGTAACTGATGATGAATCAAATACGAAAAATCTGATACTCGTATGAAATGCTTTTCAAGTGAATATTTTTTAAGAAAAAAAAAAAAAAAAAAAAAAAAAAAAAAAAAAAAAAAAAAAAAAGATCAAGATCGAGTGATCAATTGATCGATCGAAAGTGAAATAACAAAAAAAAAAAAAAGAAAAGAGAGAGAGTGAAAAAGCAAGAAATAAGATCATAAAAATCTGCAATACCTATACAAATACTAACGTCACTATTATATATACTATACTAATGCATATGGTCGGTCGGTTAGGTAAAAAATTATTGGGATTTTTTTTTATTTTTTTATTTTTTTTTTTTTTTTTGAGAGAAACGAAATTTACGAAACTTCATTGCGGAATGATAAAATCATCAATCGATGGATTTATTTATATAATTGTCGACAATAATAAAGAAACAATAGCAATAACAAGATCATTACCATAACCTATACCATATCAATAAAACTTTATTGTAATTGATAATTCATTGCGGAATAAAATTAAGATCTATTGTTGCATTTAAAATTATAGTAAGACAATAGTAAACAATAGTAAACGGGTCAAATATCAATAGTAATATCAATAACAATATTATACTTATATCAATTCAAATAAGAACAGTATTCGAATTATTCTTACAGTGGAATAAGAATGAAACAATTTTTTTCATGGATTTATAAACATCAATGATCGACAATATCGATGAAAATAATAATCCAACAATGAGAAGAAAAAAAAAAAAAGAAAAAAAAATAGAACATATACCAATTATATTGAAACAATAAACAGTGATCCCAAGAACAAAAAAAAAAAAGGGTAAGAAAGAAAGAAAACAAAAAACCAATAACGAGTTAAGAGATCCTCGATCAATAATACAAAAAGAAGATCAACGATACTTTGGTGAATCTTTGAGAAGTGAACGAAAGAAGAAGTAGACAAGGAGGAGGTGGAGGAGGAGGAGGAGGAGGAGATACCATAGAAAAGGGGTGGTATATAAAAGAGGGAGAGAAAGACTGGTTCGTCCTTGAGACTCTTACAGTGGTTTCCCTCGATAAGAAACTTCTCTCTTTCTATTTCCTCTCCCGCCACCTCCTCCCTCCCTCCCTCCCTCCCTACCTTCCTCCCTACCTCTCTCTCTTTCTCTTCTTACATTTACCACTCTTGACTCGTAAAATCCCATATAGCGTGGGTCGTCGTCGTCGTCGTCGTTGTCGTCGTCGTTGTCGTCGTCGTTGTCGTCGTCGTTGTCGTCGTCGTTGTTGGCGTCGTTGGCGTCTTTGGCGTCTCGTTCTCTATTCAATCTCGTACGCGTGCGTAGAACCTAGCGTGGGTAGTCCTTGCCCTTCCCCCCACCCCCTACACCCTCTCTCTCTCTCTCTCTTTCTTTCTTCCGCAACCTCGTCTACTCCCCTCCTAACCCCTCATCCTCTCACCCCACTTCACTCTACCTTACTACAGTTCTGGTCGCTATAAATCCGCTCTTTCTTTCTCTGTCTGTTCGATTAACATGTCCAGACTCTCTCTCTCTCTCTCTCTCTCTCTCTCTCTGTCTCTCTCTCGCTCTCTCTCGCTTTTTGTACTTTTTTTTGGCCTATCTTTTCACTTATTTTTTCTTTTTTTTTTTTTCTTTTTTTTTGATCTCCTTCAGACCTATCAAGGACTAACTGATAAGGTACCTTTAATTTTATTCCTCACGCGTACAGGATTATCTTCTTACTTGATTTGCGTTTCGTTATGCACCCTTCGTATAACATTGGCGCAGACTCGAATTTCTCCGTTTGGAAATTTTAAGATTTTTCTTTAAGATTAATGGTAATCCAAAAAAAAAAAAAAAAGTGGAAAATTGAATTACACTGAGATGAAAGCTTTTGAAGGAATTAATTTTGTTTTAATATTCATTGATGAACGTCATTAGGGTCAATTTAATTATTATTATTATTATTATTATTATTATTATTACTATTATTATTATTACAACTGTTAACAAATAAATTTTGTCAATATATATTAGAACTTCGTATTATATTTTGATCGATATTAAAAAAAAAAAAAAAAAAAAAAAATAACTAACATTTTTCTCTATAACGGTATCGATCTAATATCGAATAAAATTCATCGATCAAAATTACAGTGAAACATTTACAGGATTACCGATAGTACGATGTAACACTACGATCGATTTATCGAGAAGTATTTGATTTGTCGATCTTTTAATTTGTCCGTAAATCAAAGTAACGGATATGAAATTTCATTAAAAAGAAAAGAAAAGAAAAGAAAGAAGCGAAAAAAACAAAAAAAAAATTAGTACGATCTCAGGTACGTATCGTTTTAACGAAAGACCACGTATCACGATAATAAAAGAATCTAACGAAATGTAGAAAATCAATGCTAGTGATTTCGATAATAATTTATTTTAAATCGCGAAGAATTTACGATGGTGTTTTGAACGAACGAGTAGGACGAGTCGATTGAGATAACGAAAAAAAAAAAAAAAAGAAAAAAAAAGAGGGAAAGAGAGAGAGAGAGAGAGACAAGCAAACAAAAAGATGCAATTTTATATCTTTCTCTGGGTTATATCGTTATTTGTTATTGCCGCGCAGTCGAGCATGAGAGACGGTTATACCGAAGTGGCAAAGGAGGATTTAATAGCCCACTTCGGAGCACGCGACTAGAAAGCAACCGAGAAGCATTGAATCCCTTCTAACATAAATCGAACCTACCATCTTGCCATTGAACCTTATACGATATGCCCTTTTTATTTATTTATTTATTTATTTATTTGTTTAGTTTCATTCTTCGAAGCGTACGACTCCTTCTAGGGAATTTATTTTTTCTCACTTGTCGTCAATGTAACCCTATAAAATGACTTTTAGTATACATATAAAGTATGAAAATATATATATATATATATATATATATATATATATACAGGATAGTCACCTTAAAAGTTTCTAGATATTGGAAGACAAAAGTTCCTAGATGATTTCGAAAAGTTAATTATTTTTTCTTTTTTTTTTTTCATGACTCGTGAAAGTTTAAATCTGTAAAAGTTTTGAAAAAGGATGGACCAATAAATGGATATGAATTTACACACACATACACACACACATATTATATATAGGATAATAGGAAGGACCTAACCTATAAATTATTTTTAACAGTCGCCGAAAGATTACTCGGGGAGAGAAAAAATATTTGTTTTCTTTTTAATACGATAATCACGTAATCTGTTGCAAGGAGATTCTTGAACGACAAAGAAGAAGAAGAAGAAAAAAAAAAAAAAGAAAGAAAGAAAAAAGAAGAATTGTGTGCGTCGTGGTTTCCCCTCCCCCCTCCCCCACTCCCCACTTCAACCCCCCACTCCCTTCTATCCACCGAATAGAAGTAAAACGTTTCACCTTGTCCTGGCTCAGTTAATGTTTGGAATAAGGCGAGCAGGTATTTGCGCTTTCGCACACACTTTCTTCGTTGACCCACTGAGAAGATAAGTGAATCGAGAGAGAGACCGAGACGACGAGATGCCACGAAAGGGAACGCGACGAAGAGAGAACGTTCCTCTGTATATATATATATGTATGTATGTATATAAGGTCCGTTGTTATGTATTTATATATGTAATCCTTGTTGTCTTTGACGGTATAGTTCAATCAAACAAATCTTTTAGAACGATCTCTCTCTCTCTCTCTCTCTATCTTTTTATAGTAAGACGTACTTGATGTATGAAAATGTTCCTTTTATGCATGTAAAAGGTAAGAACTTATTTGAATCCGTTTGTAAGGATCAATAATAATTGAATTATATGAGAGAAAGATCTTTGAAAAACAAAAAAAAAAAAAAAAAAAGAGGAAAAAAAAAAAGAAGCAATAAATATTTATAAAATTAACACTGGAAGAACATTTTTAAATGCCGCACCCTGTAGATAGTTTACATTTAAAAATGGCGAGATGTTATAGGTTATGTTCGTAATTGATTTCAATGAATTAGATATTATAGAGTCGAATAGAATAAGTGAGTACGTGTATTTTAAATTGAAATGAATTTTGTTTGTTTGATTTTACATGTTAAAATGTTTCAATAGGTAAGGACTGGGGGTGGGGGATATATATATATACACACATATATATAGAACGCCTACGTTTCGTCTTATATGTACGTCGGATAGACAGGGTGACGCATTTGTCAGCTGATTGAAAAATCATCGAAGATCATTCTCATGTAAGAACGAAGAAGAAAGAAAGGAAGGAGGGAAGGTGGGGTAGCCTAATTGCGTAAAGTGAAATTTTGCCCTGAGGTATTTATCATTTAGGTATCCACGTGAAGTGTAATACGTTTGTACGGTTATTACGTACGTGTACATCGTAATTTCACTTCTTTTTCTTTTTCTTTTTTTTATTTCTCCCTCCCCTCCCCCCACTCCCCCTACCTCCTACCCGCTTACCCTTCCAAAAGAGAAAATCTGCTCCACGTGTGTTCGAGTAAAAAAAAAAAAAAAAAAAAAAAAAAAAAAAAAAAAGAAAGAGGAAAAAATTCTAACCACACGCATTTGATATTTGATAGATTTGTCAGAATTGATCGCATCGAAATCATTTTTAATGATCGTGTTGAAATTGAAAGTAGGACGTCCGACGGATTCGATTGCTGTCTAATTTCTATGTAAATCTTTGATGTAAATGAGGCAACCCTTTTATGTAGCCCTCTACAAGACGATGTAACAGCATATTGGTACATGGCTCATTAACTATGGTTGGACTGATCTCTGTGTCTTGTATATATACGTGACTTGTTTTTAATCATTCCGCGGCATGGTTAAGGTTAAAAGAAATATTCATTTGTATCTTTTTGGTCACCCGTTAGATAATACCACTACTACCACTAACTACTACACTACTACTACTACTACTACTACTACACTGCCGTAAACGTGATTGTCATGTTCGTGGGTTACATAAAGGAAGAAAGGGACATGCTCTTGTATAATAATATGTGCCTGGCGCACGTGTCGGACCTTTTTCTTTTCTCTTTCTTCTTCTTCTTCTTTTTTTTCTTCTTTTTCTTCTTCTTCCTTGTCTTTTTTCTTCTTAAATTTCTTTTTTTTATTCTTCTTCTTTCTTTTTAAATCTTTTTAAGCTTCTGCTTGGGCTTCAGACGTTTCAAAATGGACGGATGGGTGGAGTAGGGGTAGAGAGAGAGAGAGAGAGAGAGAGAGTCATAAAAAAAAAAGAAGGAAGAATTCAAAAGCCATTTTTCAAGGACGATATATAAGGAAATAATTTAAGAAATAAAATTTTCATGATAAAACTTTTATCTGGGGATTTTATTTTTCTTTTTTTTTTCTTTTTCTTTTCTTTTTCTTTTGGAGAAATTCTTTCAGATAAAATCAAAGGATTAGGATTAGATAATAAAGATACTGAAGGATTTAAAAACAACGTTTATTATTCATGGTACTTTTAATCTTTCATTGTTCTTCCTAGCTACGTAATTGGGAAGTTATTTAGAGAAAGACAGA
>NW_023395865.1:745000-760000 GCF_014083535.2 Vespa mandarinia | reverse complement strand
AGCAACTCGAATCGCTGCTCTTATTTTTATTTTAAATAAAAAAAAGAAAAAAATAATTTTCTAATTTTAATTTTCTCTCTCTCTCTCTCTCTCTCTCTTTCTCTCTTTCTTTCTCTTTCTTTCTTACAATTCGATCCTAATGATCGTAACACCAAAAGATTGACATAATCGATGGTAAATCTTTTTCATCTTTTTTTCTTTCTTGCTCGTACTTTCCTTTTTAGGATTTTTTTGTTTTGTTTTGTTTTCTTTTTTTTTTTTTTATTTCTCGTTTTGATTTTAAAAGGGCAAAAAATGGATGGATATTTCGAAAATGATTATTCGTGGACGATTTTCTGCACGATTTTTCGTCGAATCAAAACCCACGAGGCCTGTGTGGTCTTCTTTCAGCACGCACGTATTCGGCAGACATTTTTTTTTCTTTTTTTTTTTGGTTTTTTTGTTCATCTTTTCTTTTTTTTTTTTTTTTTTTTCTTTTTCCTTTTTAAAGAAGGAAAGACAGAGACAGACAGAGAGATAGAGAGAGATAGAGAGAAATTTCGTTGCTTCTCAACACGAAATATTTTTTATGGATAAAAAAAAGTAAAAAATTAATTTTTATTTATTTATTTATTTATTTATAATATCATTGTTATGTTAAATTTAATAAACAAATGAGAGAAAATCTGATCGATAGATTTGATATTAATCGATTTTTAATTATATATTTTAATAATATATTCTCTTTTATTCTTTTTCTTTGATAGAAATATTTTCTGAACGTTTATACTATAAAAAGAAAAAGAAAGAAAAAAAAAAAAAAGAAAAAAGAAAAGAGACAGATAGAGAAACAAGCGTGGGACGGACGAACGAAAATTTCGAAATTCGAATAAAAATTTCGAAATATTAAAGTCCTAATAAAATTAATGTTTAAGAAATAGAGAAAGAAAAAACAAAAGAAAGAAAAAAAGAAAAAGAAAAAAAGATTAAATATCGGATGTGATGTTCTATAGTGTCCGATCGTGGGGATAAAGAAAAAACATGAAGTTAGGATAATATTTATCGAATAGTTTCAATTATAAACGGAACTTTAAAACAGACTGTTTAACTATACCATTAACGTAGTAATAGTAATTATAGTAGTAGTAGTAGTAGTAGTATTAAGACTTGCACGTATGTATCTACTAGGAAGTTTAGCCCTTAGAGTAACACGCAAGAGTTTATAATGTAATACACACACACACACACACACACACACACATGATCACAAGATGTGTGTATTATGTTTTTCTTTCTGTTAATCAGCTTGGGTTGTGAACTACCCTTTTCCTCCCACCCCCACTCCCACTCTCACCCAGTCTGTAAACGGATTAGAATGAGAACATGTTTGCGAACTTTTACGATCGTAACGACTAGCTTATGTATATTTATCGATGTATTTGACACCCACACATCCACACATACATATATATATATATATATATATATATATGTATATATGTATGGATGAATAAATCCTAATAGCTCATTGGTTGTCTCGTTATGGCTTCATATATACATATATTATAGAGATCAAATGTTAAATGTCATTCAATAACAATTTCTTGATTTATTTTCTTACCTTTATATATATATATATATATATATATATATATATGTATATATATATATATATATATATATATATATGTATAAATACGTGTATTTGAAAATTTTGTTGAATCGACAAGTTTTTGTTATAAGAAAGAAAGAGCAAATGAGTAAGTGAGTAAGTAAGAGAGAGAGAGAGAGAGAGAGAGAGATAAAAATACTTTATTGGCGATAAAGTCTAACGGTAAAATTAAAAGGTGGTAATGGTGGTGATGGTGGTGGTGGTGATGGTGGTGGTGGTGATGGTGGTGGTGGTGGTAGTTGATGGCAGAGGTTGGTATGAGGGAAGTTGGATGAGGGTGGGTTGGAGGGTGTAGTGCTAGTAGAGAATGAGGATGAGGAGAAGAAAAAAAGAGAAGGAATAAAACTTGAAAGAGAAAAAGAGAGAGAGAAAGAGAGAGAGAGAGAGAGAAAGAGAGAGAGAGAGAGAGAGAGAGTTGGTTTTTTATTTTCTTTTTTTTTCCTTTATTGCAGATGCTGCGGTCGGACAGTGTACCATCCTCTGCATCTGGGCGGCAAGATTGCACTCCGATTATGGTGAGTTAAAATCCCCCCTCTTCAAATAAATTATTTATGATGGTCGAACGTATCTCGAACGTACGATACACACACATACACACACACACACACATATATATATATATATATGTTCGATTTTTATCTCGACCACGTATCACGATAACTTTTTCTACGAATTCCGAATTTCTACCTTTGGCAAAATCGGGAAATAAATATTGTAGAGACGAAAACTGTACGAAATGTAAAACGAAAGAAATTTGAAGTATAAAACGAAACGAAGCATGGAAAAATAGAAAAAAAAAAAAAAAAAAAAAAAAAAGAAGAAAAGAAAAAAAAGGGAAATCACTTAATTTCATTTTTAATTTTCAATTTAATTTTAACGACAAAACGAATTAGAATATTTTCGTAATAGAAAAAAAAAAAAAAAAAAAAAGATAGGAAAAAAAAAAATCCTCGAAAGTAATCCCACCCACGACCTCCCTCCAACTTCCCTCTCAATCTTTCTTTTCAGCAACAACAAAAAAGAAAAAGAATCTGCTCAATAATTTGCTCGCGTCCTCTTAACAAACAAACGAACGAAATCAAAAAAAAAAAAAAAAAAAAAGGAAGAAGAACAAAACAAACGAAAAAATGATGAACGATATACGAAAGTATGAACGAAAGAAATATAATAAATATAATTTTATTTGTACGAATAATTAATCCGAATAATAGTTGGCAACAATTGGTGGTTATAAGAGAAGAAAGAGAGTGAGAGAAAGGGGAGGAGAAGGAGGAGGAAAAGGAGGGATGATTAGGTGAGGAGTGGAGTGGACGCGGGGGGGAGGGAAGGGAAGGAGACAGGGTCAATACGAGAGAATGAACGTTAACGGAAGAATCATTGGCTGGTTTCCGGTTTAAAACCATTTTGCCCTTGGCTCGATAAATGGCCGACAAAACTCTCATCTTTAACCATATCATTTCTGAACTCTTCCCCAATTACGATTCTTGACTTTTCGATTTTCGATCCCTTAGGTGGCATAACTGGCAATAGCCCGTTTTATCCCCTCGAGAAATAGACAGAAAAAGAGGCAAAGAGAAACAGGGGAGGATGGGTAAGAGAGAGAGAGAGAGAGAGTGAGAGGGAGAGGAAGAGAGGAAAGAGAGGGTTGATCCTTTTGATCTCGGAACAAAAGGAATATCCTTTTTACGAACGATAATATCAAAAGCATGCCGTTGCTTAGCAACACGAAACCATCCTACGACACGACATCCTCTCAACCCTCAGCAATTATAGGCTTTTTTTCTTTTTTTTTTTTTTTTTTTTTTCTCTTTATGATCAAGTGTTTCCTTTTTCTTTTTTTTCTTTTTGTTTTGTTTTGTTTTTTGTTTTTTTTTTTTTTTTTTTTTTTTTTTTTTTTTTTTTTTTAGTACCTCTCATCCACCCCCAATTCATCATCCCTTCATCGTACCTTTTTGATATTTCTTTCGTTGAACGAGTAAAAAATTTATTCACTCACCGATCGACCTATCTAGGGACTTTTTTTTTTTTATATTCTTTTTTGTAACGCACGCACATTTTACGCGCGGGATGAATTTTTGTTAATGCGATTTTAATGAAATTTGTTTGGAGTGATTAATCGATTGTTTACAACAGCCGGATATTACTTTTTGGTATTTTTTTTCTTTTTTTTTTTTTTTTTTTTTTTTTGTAGGATGGCTTTTTAATTGGTACAAGATTTTAATTGGAGTTTTTTTTTTCTTTTCTTTTTTTTCTTTTTTTTTTTTTTCTTTTTTTTTTTGTCGGAATCGTTTGTATACCCTTCTTTGACTTCGTTCCGTTCCTGGAATACTTGAAATGATTGCTAGTCACGGATTGTAATTTTGTAACTGTAATAATAATCTCAGTTACGTCGTTCTAATCAAGATAATTTATCCAAGGTCACCGTCGAAGTCACGAATTCAGCGAATAACATTTATATTGAAATAAAATAAAAACTTTGATTCGTAACGGAGATGATATGATATTTACGATCCAATTAAATGACTCGTCGTAATTTCAATCATTCAGAAAAAACAATCGGAATGTTAACGTTATTCATTCATTAATTCCATAGTGAATTTCAAGCAATTCATTCGATTATTATTTATTTATAATATTACTTGCAATTTGGGTTAGACATATAATAATAATAATAATAATAATAATAATAATAATAATAATAATAATAATAATAATAATAATAATAATAATAATAATAATAATAATAATAATAATAATAATAATAATAATCGCAGTCATATTTCGTTGATAATTCATTCATAATACAAACGTGATTTACAGTTATACTTTGGTCAAAAGTCACGCACAAATTTTTTCCATTTTTTCTTCATACTTAAAAAACAAATATAAAAGCAAAAGATCATCGATAAAATTCCTTCATATTAAATATAATTTTTGTGACGATTTTATCACGATTTTGTATAAATTTTTGATGAATAATTAATCGTATAACCAACTACAGCGCATCTATTACATTTCTAACAAAAATATATAAAAAAAGCTTACCTAATCCATTTCTAAAAATAATTCGATATTCCGCATATGAAAAGGGAACAAGAAATGTAAAAAAAAATTGATTGTCTCTTGGTCATCTGATAGAAAAAAAAAAAAACAGCTGACTGATATACCTTAAGAGAAACACGTGTATGGATGGGGAATGAAAATACATGGATTATTAAACACATTCATTTTAATCTAAATATTTATCTCTCTCTCTCTCTCTCTCTCTCTCTCTCTTTCTATTATTTTTATTGTCATCTATCTGTCATTTAGATGATAATATCTGTAGAAAAATCAGGCCAAGTGGATGATTAAAACAGGGTTGATATTAACAGTTGTGCGATTTAATTAAACATTAACAACGACTGTTACATTAGAAGTAGGTTAAATAATCATGCATATAAAATGATATATAAATGATTGCTATTGAAGTAACCGCTAACCGCATTCTCCACCTTCCAGAAAAAAAAAAAAGAAAAAGAACAAGAAAAAAAAAGCAAAAGAAAAAAAATCATTTTAGCGAACATAGAAGAGCAATTTTCATTTTCATAGTCACCATTTTAAAGCAGGCAATCTACGATCTTGAAATTTACTCTGTGAAGGAATACTCCAGCTTCAGACTAATTAACGAGAGTATATATATATATATATATGCATATGTATATAAGTAACGATCTTTCACGGTTGACTATCAGTAAGAGTGGTTTATAATTTACGATTCATTTCTGGTTGCCCTCTTCTTAACTCTGTCTGTCTATCTCTTTCTCTCTCTCTTTCTCTCTGCATATATGTATGTATGTATGTATATATATATATATGTGTGTGTGTGTGTCAGTGTCATTTCGTTTAGCATAATCCGCAGACGCGAAGTATAATTTTTTTTTGCTCTATAATTTCTTTCTGAATAGGTTTTTTTTTCTTTATCCTTTTTTTCTTCTTTTTTTTTCTTTTTTCTTTTTTTTTTTTTTTTTTTTTTTTTTTTTCTTTTTTTTTGGGTTGTCTCGAGACATCACAGGTGACATGTACACCATCTTCCAATAAACGCTTGGCGTGTGATAATACTGCATGGTGTAATTTATTGCCACCTTGTTATTACACCCTATCTCTCTCTCTCTCTCTCTCTCTCTCTCTCTCTCTCTGTTTTTTTTTCTTTTTTTATTTATGTATATATGTATATATGTATTTATGTAACTATGTGCATACGTATCTCGTATCTGAATACATGCGTTATTATTTATCGCTATTCACTCGCGACCAATCGTTTTGATCAGGGCACTTAATAGACCGTACATATAGTGAATCGTTAAATCAGCTTGCGGCGGCTCTTTAAAATGCCATAGGAATATAATAATGAAGTGTCAAATCTGTTTTACTGCAATCTTGTCGTTTGCTATTAACTATATAATGGTACGTATATTTATATACGTATGTTATAATTTATTCCTCTTTATTCTTTTTCCTGTTTTTCTTGTTCTTTTTTTTTTTTTTTTTTTTTTAGGAGATAAATTTTTTTTTTTTGTTCGGAGAAAATAATATTAATAAGGATTTGAGATGAGACTTAATTTTTTTTATTTCTTTTATTTTTCTTTTTTTTTTTTTTTAGAGTTATTAATTAAAATTTTATATAAGAAATAATTAAATGTATGATATGAATTATTAAACGTGATTAGAATGATCAAATGTGACGATAATAATATACTGAGTTTATTAGAATATTATATTGTTAATGATATAATAATAATCATAATAATAATAATAATAATAATAATAATAATAATAATAATAATAATAATAATGAACAAAGAATATATTGTAGAAAATATTTATAGAAAATATATTATATGTAAATATAATTATTAAATCGAATTAATATTATTTTAAACGTACAAAGTATTATTAATATATTAAATTTTTAATGAATTATTATATATATATATATATTTTTTTTTTTGTTACTATAAACAACTTTTTTTTGTTACTATTAAGTTATTATTAATATGTTAAATTATTAATGGTATTATATTATAATAGTAGTATCGTTATTATAATAATATATTTTATAACAAATATTAAAATCTATTATTGATCAACTATTACAACAATTAATTATAAATATATATATATATATGTGTGAGTAAAATTATTATTATTATTATTATTATTATTATTATTATTATTATTATTATTATTATAATAATAATATAATAAAAATTATTAAAAAAAGAATATATATATATATTTATATTAAATATATAAAATTATTAATAGAATATTATTGATAAATATATCTGAATGAATGAATATAATTAAAATATGTTTAGATAATATTTTAAATAATACGTAATATAACAAATGAAACTTATATGTCTATTCATTCTTTTCGTGACTCAACGACTTGGAATTTTCAGGACATGCGATACCAGAGCTCCGGTACAACCGGCAGTTTATTAACGTGGCACCGGTAACTCTCGCTGTATTAGAAATCTCTTTCCCTCTCTCTCTCTCTCTCTGTCTCTCTCTTTCTTTTTTTCTCGCCTCTTTTAATACAGGATACAGAAGATGGAAAGAGATAGATATAAATGGTTTATTAATGCTATTTGGGTGAATACGACGAACGTAAGTTAACTCTTTAACTTAACGTAATATAAGTTAAATGGTGAGATATATGATTGAATAAATTAACGTGTAAAAACATTTATATAAGAATGATAATGAGAGAGAGAGAGAGAGAGAGAGAGAGATGATATGCATCTTTTCAAGGTATACGATTGAATTTTGACCGTAGAACAGTTTGTTGAAAGATTTTTTTTTTTTCTTTTTATTTATTTATTTACACTATACTCCGAATATTTTATTGACAATAATAAAAATAATATATATATATATATATGTATTAAATTATTAATAAGTATTATTAATATCTAACAATTATTAATATTAAACATTAACATTAAATAATAATTATTTATATTAAACGTAAAGTCACTATAAAATATATAATAATACATGTTCCAAAAATTTTTTTAAAAATATTTTTATGTATGAACATACGCATACACACAGGGATATATATATATACACACACACACACGTGAAGAAAAAAAAATATTCGTGAAGTATAGTTTTGTTGAAGGGCATCGTTCGTTGTACCTTTAACGTACTTGCACGTATTATACCTCTTTCTCTCTCTCTCTCGTCTCTCTTTCTCTCTCTCTCTCTCTCTCTCTCTCTCTCTCTCTCTCTCTCTCTCTCTCGTATCTCTCTTTCTTCCTCTCTCTAACACTGACCGGACAAAACCGGTCCTTTATAATTACAGAGTGTGCAGAGGCATCGCCATTCGCCAGAATAGAAGGGTACATACCCTGGATCACTAAATTCGCAGCCATAAGTTTTCCTTACTCTCTTTTATTCGTAATAGTAGTAGTATTAACAGCAACACCAACAATACTAATAGTAATAGTAATAGTAATAGTAATAGTAATAGTAATAGTAGTAGTAATAGTATAACAAATCTGTTCATTGGTCTAACTCGTAATACATTTTACATCCTTTTTTTTTTTTTTATTATTATTATTATTATCATTTTTTTCTCTCTTTTTTTTTTTTTTTATATCAATGCATAAATCACACGCAATAATAAAACTGACTGATGATAATTAATACACAAAAAAAGGAAAGAAAAGAAAAAAGAACAACAAAAAACGAATACGAAAAGTAGGAAGAAAAAAAAAAAATAGGAAAAAAAAAGGAAAGGAAAAAATTTCGTAAACGATGACGTTTTAAGAATTGAAAGAATTGAAAGAATTGAACGAATTGAAATCTATTAAATTAAATATAAAAATTTCCTATGTCGATACATGCGAGGTCACTTAAATCTTTATAGATCTTTATATATCTTCGTAGATCCGATCGGTTCTCTTATTTTGTTTTTTTTCTTTTTTTTCCTTTTTTTTTTTTTCCTCCTTTTTTTCTTCTTCTTTTCTCTCTCTCTCTCTCTCTCTCTCTCTCTCTCTCTCTCTCTTCTCAATCTCTCTTAAGTCTACTTCGAGAGAACAACAGGCAAGTAGGTTGGAATATATCCCATGGATCATAAGACTCGAGACCCGCCTAACTCATTAGTCATAATGACCGTTCGTTGTCTGGAATCAGGGATTTTGCCGCCCTGTAACTGTCCGTCAGAAATTTTAGGGTGAGTTCGGAGAGGGAGGTGGGTGTGGTAGGGATGAAAGGTAGGAGGGATGATTGGTAGGGGGAGGTAAGGGGGGGGAAGGAAAGGTTTGACTATTAATCGGGCTTCCGAATTTTTATCAACAATTTCTTTGCCTTCTGCATTTTTTCTTTTTTCTTCTTCTTCTTTATTTTTTTTGTTTTTTTTTTTTTTTTTTTTTTTTTTGTTAGGACAATTTCTTTCGGATTGTAGTTTTTATTTTTTTTTTTATTTTTTTTGTTTGTTTTTTGTTTTTTTTTTTTTTTTTTTTGTTTTTTTGTCGATGGGAGGGAGAAGTGGTCGTAGGGGAGGGTAAAGGGCGTAATTTCTTTCCTCATGCGTATCTGTGATGATCTTTGAAAATTAATTCTTCGTTTCGTTTGCGAAAAAGTTTTCTCTCTTTTTTCTTTTTTTTTTTCTTTTTTTCTTTTTTCTTTTTTCTCGAACAGAATTTCTCGAGGGTGAAAGAGAATTTTGAATGAAAAAAAAATGAAAAAAAAAAAAGAAAAAAAAAAAAGAAATAGAAAAAGAAAAAATGTGAAAGAAAAATATCTCATTACGATTGTTTGTTATAGTAATGGGGATGAAGTTGCGAAAAGGAGGAGGAGGGGGAACGATGTGTGGGGTATGTATGCCCCCCTCGGGGCACGGTACCTCATATCGCATTTAATTAACCACCATATGTGGGCAATTAATTAAGAATTTCTTCGCATTATTGATGGTTTCACCCGAGGTGTCCATTAGTCGTTCGAACGCGCTGTACTTTGCCATTTTCGTATCCCTTCGTCGTTTTGCATACAAGAATAACCTTACTGATTTACGACACCGAAAGAGAAACAGTGAGAGAGAGGGAGAGGAAGAGAGAGAGAGAGAGAGAGAGAGAGAAAGTAAATCAATGAATTATAAAGAAAGAAACAATGAAGAAAAAGTAAAGGATAAAAATAAAAATCAAATAATTTATTACACAGTAATTATTGACAAATTATATTTAAATTAATACACTTTTGTTATTGTTTCTGAATTAAATATATATTAAATATATATTAAATTTAAATATATATATATATATATTTTATTTTTTTTCTCTTTTCTTTCATTTTATTTTTTCATTTATTTTATTTTATTTCTTTTTTTTATGGTGAATTTTGTCGATCACATTTCTTTCTTTCTCTTTTTTTTCCTTTTTTTCTCTTTTTCTTCTCTCTCGATCATAAACAGTTTTCAAAGATAAATATTCGAGCTTTATTAAAAAAAAAAAAAAAAAAAAAAGAAAATTATTGTAACAATCGATTAATTAAAAATTTCTCTTCTTAATCAATAAATATATAACGATAAAATCAATGGGTATATTAAAATCGAAATAAAAATCCAATACAAGGAAAAATTAATATCCTTGTTCCTTTTTTTTCTTGTCCATTTCTTTTTCTTTTTTTTTTTTTTTCTTTTTTTCTTTTTATTACGGTACCTTTAGAAAAATGTATTACGATCGAATATCTTCATTCGAATAATTCCTTCGAGGAATTTTTCTAGCCGTTGTTATCGTCATCGTCGTCATCGTAGTAGTAGTAGTAGTAGTAGTAATAGTAGTAGTAGTAGTAGTAGTAGTAG
The DNA here is from genome assembly GCF_014083535.2 of Vespa mandarinia. Classification (NCBI taxonomy): domain Eukaryota; kingdom Metazoa; phylum Arthropoda; class Insecta; order Hymenoptera; family Vespidae; genus Vespa; species Vespa mandarinia. The sequence continues at coordinate 749,495 of NW_023395865.1, read as the reverse complement.
TAGTAGTAGTAGTTGTTTTTGTTGTTATTGTTATTGTTGCGTTCGTTGGGATTACGAGTACGTCCGAACGACGTTCGGGTAGTAGAGTAGAGAATTCCATTGCGATCGAAGTTGCGCATACCGTTGCTCTCTCGCACGATAACCGGTAATAGGCTGGACGCGCGGTAACAGTAACAGTATAACTGACCTACAGACTGCCGTCAGCACTAACACCATCGTACTATACAAGCATCGTTCGCTAACACACCTGGATGCTCCGTGAAACGAACGGATCGAGCTCTCGAAGCGTACACGCGAGAAACGCCAGGGAAATTTACGTTCGGTGCAATCGACCGATAATGCGAATCGTGGAATTCTCGATTGGATACGTATGAGTATAAATATACCTGTCCGTGTATATCTATGTGTGTGTGTGTATACATATCGTTTAAATATATGAGTAAGACGAGTTATAGTTCACCCTGTTTGAGTTACGAGCGAAGATTGCTATGGATTAACCGTGTTGATCTTTTTTTTTTCTTTCTTTCTTTTTCTTTCTTTTTCTTTATCTGTTTCTTTATCTTTTCTTTTCTGTCTCTCTCTCTCTCTCTCTCTTTTTTTTTAATCCTTTCGTATTTAGAGAATCATTTTTATGAAAAAGAAAAGAAAAGAAAAAAGAAAATTCTCAAGTGTACCAACGGTACACCGTAGGGAAGAAATCTCGAGGGAATGATTAATTAGAATGGTAAATTCGATTAAACCTGTCGATTTTGTAATGAATAGTTATGATTGTTATGAAAAATTCTCAAGTAAACTAACAGTACACCGTAAAAGAAAATACCTATGTATATGTATATATATATATATATATGTATGTAAACATATGTAAAGGTCGATTAATTACGTCGATCTTATCGTTGTACCGTTCAAATATCATATTTTTGTGGGGAAAATTCTCAAGTGAACTAACGGTACACCGTAGTAGATATTAGTATCGGAAAACTTAAAGAAATGAAATGCAATTGCAATTCACTTTTCAATTTTGTAAGAATGATTTTTATGAAAGATTCTCAAATAAACTTACGTTACATCGTTGAAGTTAATAACAGCACACCGATCAATAGAAATTTATTATAATGCAATTCGACAATTCTTCAATTGCGAAGAGACAAATTTTCTTTTAAAAAATTCTCAAGCTAACTGACGGTACACCGTAGCAATGCGTGATCGCATTCGATTAACTTGAGAAAAAAAAGAAAAAAAAAAAAAAAAAAATTTCAAGTAAACTAATCGTATCTCAAATTTTAATTTCTTATAACGATAACACGATCGATCAATCCTTATTATAGATCTTTTTTTTTATTGACTTTGTAATTGTGATATTCAAAAAATTTTCAAGTGTACTAACAGTACACCGTAGAGATATCTACGGTGAATCGATTAATAAGAATTTATTGATACAATACGATAACGCTTTATCCAAATTCTAGTAACAATTTCGATCGATTCGTTCATGTATATTTCATTTAATTCCGTGCGATTCGGACGATCTAGTTATTTATTATCGTGCGTGTCGTGATTTTGAGATTCTAAAAAATTTTTTGTAATTATTTTCAACGTCACCCTTATAACAAAAAAGATTAATACGAAGTTTGAGTATCATTTTGTTTTTCTTTCTTTTCTTTTTTTTTTTTTTCTTTTTTTCCCCCCTCGTTCTCTCAGATGTTAGGGACTTTCAACGAATACTATAGGGTATTCGTTAGGCTTCCTTACTGGTATATAGTCGCATGCCTGCAATAATTGCGTTCTCTCAGCTAGAGAATAGTATAAAAGGACTGTGTGTGGAGTCTCAACTCGAATCGTTCCATTTGTGGGGAAACGCGCACTGTCTCTCTAACTAACTAACTAACTAACTATCTAACTATCTATCTATCTCTAATCTCTTTCTCTAAAGTTTCTTTCTCGAACGGAATTTTGCAATTACCAAGAGGTTTTTCCTTTTTTTTTTTTTTTTTTTTTACATCTGGCCTTACATTAAATCTATGTCGTATTATATAGACGTATAAAATAGAGGCCTACTTTTAATAATCTAAATTCATCATTTGCTTAAAATAAATCAAGTAGCATAACAGCGTATCATTTAAATAGATCACATTAAATCATACACATCCGATATAACTGTTGATATTTGTTCTGCGTACATGTAAGAAAAAAAGAAAGAAAAAAAAAAAAAGAAAAGAAAAAATACACTTACATAGATATATCGTATAAAAAATATTTCCTTTTTAGGATCTAGTTGCGGTATCATATTATAAATTAATATTTGATATAAGTTTGAGATAAATTTACGTATCGATCAATTGAAAATTTCTTCTATTGTATAATATAGAATTATCGACGTGATAAATATCGATCTACGTTTGAATATTTTCAATCTTTTTAGATCATAATTATCATGCGGAAATCAAATTATTACCTCGATATAATCTTTTTTTTTTTTTTTTTTTTTTTTTTTCTTTTTTTCTTTTTTTCTTTCGAATGTATCCGATCATTCCAAATTTCTATCGGATCGGATCTATAGATCTTGAATCGATTGGAGAACAGAGTTTGCGTGTATTAATGCCGAGCATGAGGTAACGGATTGTATGTAATCTACTACAATCGGTTAGGATACTAAGAGAAAATACCGTGGGACTGATATCCAAGCTAAACTGATCGAAGGGATAAGAAAACGTACATAAGGTTATCGTACATATTACATATCTACTTATACATATGTACTTAATACATATGTATATAACTAACTTCCTTGTTTCCTGTTATTTCCATTGAAAATTAACGAAGTAACATTTTACTTATCCATTAATTTAATATTTATAATACTTTCTTTGAATACTCCAAGTGAGATCCAATTTTATTTTCATATTCAACAACAACAACAACAACAACAACAATAATAATAATAATAATAATAATAATTGTATGTATGTACGTAATTTTTTTGGTTGTTTTTTTTTGGTTCTCGTAGTTATCAATTTTTTTTTTCTTTTTTTTTTCTTTTTTTTTTCTTTTTTTTTTTTTTTTGTTAATGACACTCGTCCACGTTATTGTCGAAGTAATGCCTTTTTTCTTCCTTTTTTTTTTTTTTTTTTTTTTTTGTTGCAGTAAAAAATGCAAATTCCTTTCAACATTTAAAACGGAATATTCTCTTACATTGTGCTTATGCTGAGTTATAAAGGATAAGAAAGGTATTATGTTCTTTTCTTGAATGAAGTATGCATTCCGCATACCGTGATACGTGACATAATCGACACGACACGGGTGTACAATAGGATTATTATTCATGAATCAATGTGATACATCAAGAAGAAGAGGAGGAGGAGGAGGAGGAGAAGGAGGAGGTAGAGGTAGAGGTAGAGGTAAAGATAGAGATAGAGGTAGAGGTAGAGGTAGAGGTAGAGGATTCTTCGACTGGAAAATTTCTACGTCATTTCTTTCATTTTATTTTTCTTTTTTCCCCTTTTTTCGTCCATTTTCTTTCTTTCTTTCATTCGTTTTTTCATTTTTTCATTCTTTCTTCTCAATCGTATCACTTCGATTGAATTTAAAGCCATTGTACTATGTCTCTTCTCTATCTAATTAATTCTCGATGACTATTTTCTTTATCTCCTTTTTTTATTATCCTTTTCGATCGAGTTAGACGATCGAAATCCATCCTTTAGTAAGATTTACAAGATTTTCAAAAAGAATATTTCTTTTTGTTCAAAGTCTCGGTACGAATGAATTTTAGAAAATAGAAAGGTGGGAAATTCTTTTTCATTTTTCTCTTCTTCCCCCTCCCCTCCCTCTCTCCCACCCTTTTCGAGTGTCCTTCGAGCATCCATTCTCTTCCTTTTTTTTTTTTTTTTTTTTTTTTTTGCAGAAGAACAGGGAAAAAAAAGGAAGAAAAGAAAAGAAAAACGGGATACATGTATTTTATTTGGAAAACTTCAGAGATTTCCCTTGAGAATTTTTTTCCCAGTGACCTAGATAAGTCCTTGAATCTTCTCCAGGGATTCTATATATTTTTCATATGAAAGAGACAGAGAGAGCCAGAGAGAGAGAGCCAGAGAGAGAGCCAGAGAGAGAGAGAGAGAGAGAGATCAGAACGATTTGTTACAATTACATACCTGATGGTTCACACTTACCAAGACATAGTACATATGTAAAGAGAGATTAGATATACCATATCAAAGCAAAGATATTGGATGGTTGCCAAAAGTTCTAAATCCAAAGGAATATGAGAACGTTCTATCTGGTGTGATAAAAACTAAAAAAAAAAAAAAAAAAAAAGAAAAAAAAAGCCATTCCGCATACTTACTTAGTCCACTTCTTCCTTCTCCTCCCACCGCAAGAATTTAATCATACATTTATATCTTTTTCACTGGACGACATTAACCCACCCCACTCCCACTCTCCCTACTCTCTCGTCCCGTTCCCTATTCAACAATTCTATAAAAAAACGCAAAATCACTTG
>NW_023395865.1:737500-740000 GCF_014083535.2 Vespa mandarinia | reverse complement strand
AAATGATCACGAAAAATTGATATTAATGACGAATGAAAAGAAAATTTGTTCGAATAATTTATGAATATTGGTTATCTTTAATTCGAAATTATATACGATCGAAAATAATTTTTGAAGTTGGAAATTCTTTTTTCTCATGAATGAAAGGAAAAGGAGAGAGAGAGAGAGAGAGAGAGAGAGAGAGAGAGAGAGAGAGAGAGAGAGAGAGAAGTATGTTGTACATTTAAGTGGTACAACGGAAAAATTTATACGACGAGTTCAAGTTGAGAGTAATAATACAGACTAACACCCTCTTTTTAGATTCTCTCTTTCCCACCCCTCCCTTTCCCCCCGCCACCGTCTCTTTCTATCTTTATCTTTTATTCTCCATTTCTCGCTTTTCTGTGAATATATATATATATGTGTGTGTGTGTGTGTGTTTGTCTCTCTCACACACACGCATACACACTTTCGTCCTTTCTATCGCCATTCTGTTTCTCACTCTCTCACTCACTCTCAGTATAGGATCAATAGTCTGGACCAGAACAGGGCCGTATATCTGGGGTGGCGAATATTGGGAGACCTTTAATTTGATGCTCGGAGAATTTGAAAGGAAATATTTTTTATTTCTCTTTTCGTTTTTTGTTTTCTTTTTCTTTTTTTTTTTTTTTTTTTTTTTTTCTTTTTTTTTTTGCTTTGCTTTGTTTTTCTCCCATTTCTTTTTTTTCCTTCGTTATTTATTTATTTTTTTGTCGTTTCATTTTTCGTTCGTTAGGATGATAAAATTAAATCGTTCGAAATCGTTTCGATCGATTCTTTTTTTTTTTCTTCTTCCTTTCTCTCTTTTTTTTTTTTTTTTTTTTTTTTTTTTTTTTTTTTTTTTTTTTAATTCGCACGAACAAAATGCCGCAAATGTATTAAAAAGGAAAATCGATTGTCCCGGGATTTAAGTGAAAATATTCTGGTTCAAAAAAAAAAAAAAAAAAAAAAAAGTAAAAAAAAGAAAAAAAGTAAAAAAAAAAGAATGAAAGAAAAAAAGAAAAAGAAAAAAATGTCCGTTAATAAATGTCAGAATAAACGTTATAATTATAAATATTCGATTTAATTAATTGACCATTTAATCGAACTGCGAACAGTACTGATAATGATAGTTAATAATTGTCATTATTTATTATCATATTATCATCATAAACTCTAGTATGGCGTATCGAAACTTCGTTAATACGATCGAAATGATCGACTAAATAGACTCTTATACGTTTGTGTAATATGAATATATATAAATATATATATATATATGTATGTATGTATGTATGTATGTATGCATGTGCATATGCATATATGTATGATTGTGTTCGTAATATAGAATAAAGCACAAGGTACGTTTAATGTAATTACGTTTAACGAAGTAGCCCCCATTTCTGTACTAATTAACGAGACTTGAAACCTGGTCCAACGATTAGAGCCAAGTTAGATATATCGTTAAAGGTTCATTTTTTTTTTCTTTTTTTTTTTTTTAATTACCCAATGATAATCCTTAAGAAAAATTTCATCATCGTAATTTTTCCACATTCGTACAAATAAGATACGATAACTGTCATCATAAAATCTTCCAATAACAAAGATATTAATTAATTAATTAATTAATTAATAATTATTAAAGACGATTTAAAAATTGCAGAATGAATGATTGTCATCTGACGAATAATTAATTACAATCGTCGTCGTCTATCGATCTGAACAATATTTACTTTTTTTTCTTTCTTCATCTCTTTTTTTTTTTTTTTTGTTTCGAATTTTTTGTATTTTTTGTATTTTTTTTTTTTTTTTTTCTTACCTGACTTAATTATTTCGTTACAATTTAATCGATTATTGATAGATCGAACGTGTTTTCAAATTGTTTTAAATGAAAAGCTGAAAAGCGTTTGTTTGCTTCTGAAGAATTTATTGTCATTTAGAAGAAAATTCAAGGGTTACGGGATAGTTAAAAGTCATCGACATTAAAATACAACGGGACAATCGAGTTGTCTAAAGATATCGGTTCGTTATATCCGACAGGGTTTACTTACAACGAGCGATGCCATTGTGGCACCGTGTATTCGTGTTCCATTAAGGCTCTTGCTAAATGACAGCTAGCGAGAGAGATAGAGATAAAAAGATATAGAGGGAAAGAGAGAAGAAAGAGAGAAAGAGAGAGAAAGAGAGAGAGAGAGATGGTTTGTTCACTGTTGTTTTTCTTCCTCGTTTTGCAATCTCCTTCCTCATACATAAGACGGACACATAAACGCCCATACATGCATCGTTTATTTTCAAATCCAAAGACAAGCAACCAAATGAGAAAAGAGAAATAATATTCTACGAAATACTTTTCTAATACTTTATCGAACAATTGACTAGAAAATAAATTAATTTATTAATTAATAATTATATCCCGTAATACGATAAATGATGATTTATTTTGTATATTGAAAGTAATCTATTATGAAAAGTTTTTATTTATTTTAATCTTCGATAACGTTCA
>NW_023395865.1:712500-732500 GCF_014083535.2 Vespa mandarinia | reverse complement strand
TTGTCCATCGTACTACGGCATCCATCCCAAATCGTTTTTGGAGTTTAAGGATTACGATTGACGTTGACAGTCGGTTGGTGTAAGGAATTAGATTTCAAGTGGACAAATTATCTTTTTTTTTTTTTCTTTCTTTCTTTTTTCTTTCCTTTTTTTTCTGAGATCGATTTGAAATGGGGGAGATGGAAGATGGTGGATGAAAGATGAGAAAGTTCAAAGAACTCGTCTGTACTTTTTTATTTAGCCTTTTTGAGATATACTCCTTTTTTGTTTTTGCTGACGAGTTCGGTCCCGTCAAAAGGATCCGAGAGAAGAGTCCTTTTTACTAATTCTTTTTCTCTCTCTCTCTCTCTCTCTCTCTCTCTCTCTCTCTTTCTCTCTCTCTGGCCTCTGGCATTGGCTTTAAATGCAAATTTTTCTGTTGTGGGCAACACCTGACGTCGAAACACGTCGGTGTTAATGCCTCGCCATCATCCATCGGATCTAGAGATCTTTTTATCTTTTCTTTTTTCTTCTTTTTCTTCCTTTTTCCTTTTTCTTTTTTTTTTTTCTTGTCTATTATTATCACTGAAACGAATCATCTAAACATATTGGACCTAACCGACGCTGGTGGTTATTAAATTTTTAATTATTTCTTTATACGTATATAAATTCGTAGTATCATTGGGGGAGGAATTGCAGGAGAGTATGTCACATCTGTGTTATCAGTTTAATATTTTTTTTTTTTATCAGTATCCTGTTAGTCGACTGAGTCAAAAGTATTTTTTTTTTCTTTTTCAAAAATCAATTAACCTTTTACGCGACCTTTTTAGGTTTGCAGTTTCATAAACGAGATTCGTAGCTTTATAATTTGGTTGGATGGATAGAGGGACGTGAAGGGAGGGACTGTGGGAGAAATCATTGATCTAGAAAATCGACTTAAAAAAAAAAAAAAGAAAAAAGAAAAAAAAATCACTCAAAAAGTTTTGACCCAACCTCGTTGTTACGAAATCTACTATTATTACGTTGTTGACAATATCCTAGGGATTTTTGTTGTTTTTTTTGTTGTTTTTTTGTTTGTTATTCCCATTGTCGTCGTTGTTTTCATCGTTCCTCCTATCGATCTCTACAACGAGCGATAACAAATTCGGTTTGATATTTGTCCCAGGTGTGTTCTCTATAGGGAATAATAAAATACCATGATGAATTAGTGACTCGTTGTGTTCGAAGTTTGGTAAACTAAATTGCAAAGGAACAATTAGAATTACCAATTTCTGATAAAATTTGTTTGATTAAACTTAAGTTTTGATCTAAAATGTTTCATCCTAAATCACGTTTCCTATTTTATTGTCCTAATATGTATACATATATATATATATATATATATTTTTTTTTTGTTTTTTGATTTTTCTTTTCAAACAAACGGTTCCGACGGTTAGTTTCACCCTAATGTCAAACAGGAAATCAAGTGGACAGTAATAAGTTTGAAGAGAGAGAGAGAGAGAGAGAGAGGGAATGAGTGTGTGGGACTCGTTTACCTCAACACCCACACATTCGTACACATGATCACACGAACCATTCATGTATAGAAATTGCTGCAAATTCAGTGAAATAAAATTTCAAATAAAATGTATCAAAGTGATCCTGGTACATACTTTCTCTTAGTTTCTCTCTCTCTCTCTCTCTCTTTCAACTAACCTCTCCTGTCTCTACCCCCCGTGTCCCCTTTCTTTTCCCACCCACTCTTTTCGTTCATTGAATCTCTCATATCAAGTCCAACGAGTGGGAATAAAAATGATATGAAAGAAAGAAAGAAATAAATAAATAAACAAACAAATATACAAAAGAAGAAAAAAAAAGAAGGGAAGAAGAAAGAGAAAAATTCGAGAGAAGAAACGAAACAAGCCTGGCGATAACAGGACGAACAAATACTAACAATTGTTACTGTCAACAAAAATTTCTCTCTCACTCGTTTATCCATCTCTGACGTGACGTTCACGTCTCTGTGTATGACTGAGGGATAGAAAGTGTGCTCCATACGTATATATATATATATGTATGTGTATGTGTGTATACACAGGCGCATTGAGAAAGTAAATGTATGTGAATGAGTGAGAAAGAAGTATCAGTGTATGAGTTTTCTCATACATTACTTCATATATATATATATATATATACATGTGTGCGTTTATAACTGAACGAGTGAATGAATCCGTGTGTGCGTGTATACAAATATGTGTATGTGTATGATAGTATATATGCGTACAATGAAGAAGAAGGAGGAGTCGAGAAGAGAGAGAGAGAGAGAGAGAGAGAGAGAGAGAAAGAGTTGGGCTAAATCTTTGAAAGAAAGAGTAAAGAGGATGGAGATAGTCGGACAGAGAGCGAGAGTGAACGTGAGGATGAAGGAGGATGAGGAAGAGATGGAGATGGTGTGTTGGTGCTAGTGTTGGTTCTCTGGTGCTTGTGAAGGAAAATGTGGAGGAGGAGGAAGAGGAGGAGGAGGAGGAGGAGGAGGAGGAGGGTAAAAGCAAGCCGCCGACACCATGGAATGATGAATGCGTTTGGGAAAGGAGCCGCATAAATCGTCGAGGTAATGCGTCTCTCTCTCTCTCTCTTTCTTTCTCTTTCTCTCATTCTTTCTCTCTCTTTCTCTTTCTTTCTTATTTGGGCTGAATTTTGCCCCTTTGAATTTTACGTGCAAATGAGAACAAGAGAGACAAGGTATATATATATATATATATATATATATATATATATATATATGTTGTATATACGTATCTCTTAAAGATATTACGTCTTTCCTAAAGAAAATGTGACTACGTAGGAAGTTGGATTGTTAATCATTGAAATTTATTATATTTTTCCCTTCGTTCGGATTTTTAGTTTGATATTGTTCATTAAAAATCGTCATTAATTTTATTTATTTATTTATTTATTTTTTTTTTTTTTTTATAATGATTGTCCTCTCAACAGTATCAATGTATATAATTGTAAACTTTTCTTCTACATTGAACGTCATGTGTCTACACCATTTTTTTTACACCACGTGCAAGTTCATCGAAAATTTTTTTTTTTTTATATATATACCTGTTAGATCCTTTTATGGTACGTCGAATATTTTTAATGAACCAACGTATGTATTTTAAAAAAAAATAAAAAAAAAAAAAGGGGGGGACCGAGGATTATGATGAATAATACGATCAGGATTTGTTTTTCCTTTTGTACAAGTGAAACCGAATGAGATGTCTTCTTGGTCAATTTAAAAAAAGATAAAAAAAGATAAAAAAAAAAATGAAAAGTGTAAGCCTTGGCTTTGCTAGTCATCGAAAGAGAGAGAGTGAGAGAGAGTGAGAGAGAGAGAGAGAGAGAGAGAGAGAGGGAGTGAGTGAGATAGAGAATATATAAAAGATAGTCCTGCAGAGAGGCGTGGGAAGGTACAGAGAAGGTTCATGTTTATTGCAGAAATATTTCAGCGTCTTAGGAGGCCGTGCCGATCCCTTCATAGGACATTTATCATGATAAGTAGCACCGTCTCTAACCCCCGACGGTCACCATAAGAATTAGCTTATTCCTTCGTTTTGTCGTCGCCGATAATTCTTCGATGAAATTTATAGATCGTTCGGTTGGTTCAGAAAGATAAAAGGATTTCCAAAGGAAAATGCAAGATTGATAGAGAGAAATAAAAAAGAAGGAGAAGAAAAAAAAAAAAAGAAAAAAGAAAAAAGTCCATAACTCTCGTCACGAATATTATCATATTCCTTATCGTTCATTCAGATCAATAAATAATTCAAAAGTTATGATTGAAACGTTGATTGAACGATCTAACAAATATCTGATTTATTCTGATACGATCAATGATCGATTTATTGATTCGTCCTACTAACTACAATGATGGTGACGATGACGATGACGATGACGATGACGATAATGATGATGATGATAATAATAATAACTTTGAAATATTGACGTGAATTGAATTAATTTACTTTTGATATTTTAACACCTTAATCCATTTATTTTGAAACATTAATAATAATTGTAAATTGTAAATTGCTTTAGTAATCTAAATTCTCTCTGTTCGTCTAACTTTTAATTCTTTGTTTAGAGAAAAAGAAGGCGAACAGAAAGAAAGAGTGGGGAGGGATGGGGTGGGGGGTAAAGAGAGAAAAATAGAGAGAGAGAGAGAGAGAGAGAGAGAGGGAGAATGTAATATCAGAAATAATTTCGCACGTCAAGTGGAACCATCAGATATATGGCCGACATTTAAAAGGATTCTTAATTCCTTTATTAAAGATATCCAGTATGTCCTGATAATTTGCCAGATACGTGAAATGAATAAATGTTAAAGGTTTAACCTTGAAGAATTAAAAAAAATTTCTCAATAATGAAATTTTGTCAATAATCTATAATATGAAAGATTATTGATCAATATCGTTCAATTAACATAATATCTTTTTAATTAAAGATAATTCCACTTTAATAGAATTGAACGATTTTGTGCAAAAATCATTATAAATATCGATCATTATATTTTTTCAAAATTTTTTCTAGATTGATATTTCAATGCGGAATATAAAATTACAATGTTTCGAAACTTTTTGATACTTCATAATATTTACAATCGTAATAAACGATTTACATATGTAATACATTTCTCCCTGTAGAAATCATATCTTCTATTTTATATTTTATTTAATGTATATATATATATATATATATATATATATATATATATACATTACATATATATACATGTATATATATATATATATATATATATATATATATACATGTATATATATATATATATATATATATATATATATATATATATATATATACATTTATATGAGTAAGAGTAAATGGTTAGAATGGTTTGAATCGATTGTATACCATATCGAACGTGCGAGGTAGGCAGCTACGATGCAGTATTTACAATCCTGGCTTACTTACATCTACGTGTATTACTACTACACTTAACAATTTTACCCCTCTTCCTAGCCCCTCCCCACCCTCAATCGTTCAACCAATACAACGTCCTCATCATGGATTGAATCGCAACCCACACACGTACAAACACATAAACACACGTAGGGTAAACTTGTCTATAGGTATCCTTGTGTCTATATATGGCATTGCAGGTTCATGCCAATATCTCCTTCCACCTCCCACTCCTCCCACTCCTTTTGGACCTCTCTTAGAATATTCTTGAAACTTTTCCTGCTTCTTGAATCATTGTTCTATAAAAAGAAAAACAAAAGGAAGAAAGAAAGGATAGGAAAAAGAGAGAGACAAAATATATACAGCGAAAAAAAGTTCCTATTTTATCTATATATATACAGTGTGTCTCATATATAAAGTAATCATTTATTTTCTTCAAATATATAATTAGATTAAGATCGATATAGTCATAATTTACGATTCACGATCATATTCCAATTTATCGATCCTTTTTAAATAACAATAATTTCATCTATAGATCCTTGCCCGTCGTAGAACATTGCTATTCGTTCGAGAGAAAAAAAAAAAAAAAAAAAAATGATAATATCCTTGAGAGTTTCAAATTCCTTTTTAGATTTTGCGCAGGTTGATTCCCTCCCTCCCCTCTGCCCAACCATTGAACAACCATAACGATTGAAATATTTTGTCAATTTTTGTAAAATAAATTAATATAAAATCTTTAAGGGTGGGAGAGAATACTGTTATAATGATTCAACCTACTCCTTTATCCTTTTTTTTTTTGTTTTTTTTTTTTTTTTTTACAATCGTTAGATAAGAAGTATCATGATATGGTGTAGGCGAGAGACAATATAGAAGAGGTGTAGGTAGCTGACTAAACTGACACTCTAAAGTTAGAACTTACGTGTGTGTGCCTGTGTATGTGTGTGTATGTGTGTGTGTGTGTGTGTGTGTGTAACAGTTAAGGGACTTCCTTAAATCTATCTCCATTCTCTTTCTCTCTTTCTCTTTGTTTTACTTCCTTTTAACAGGGATATTCCTTCCTGTCTTACGTGGGATTTCCTGGCCTCTCATTTCCCATAGAAAACTCTATGGAGTAACCTCGGTGTGAATTATTCTTAGACTCTCAACATTCTTTCATTGTCTCTACGGAATCGGAAAAGGAAAAGAGAAAGAGAAAGAGAGAGAGGGGGGGTGGGGAGGGAGAGGGGAAATGATTACGATGGGTTTGTTGGAGAATCGAGAGAATGGAAGGGATAGGGCCAGAGAGTGGGGGAAGGTTCATGGAGTCCTTCCAGTTATAGGATAGGTTTAGGTGCAAAGTTTTTCCATAGAAAATCACGAGAGAAAATAATGATTAACTTTTTAATTATTATGTACTAACGATTTAATTATTATATACAATCAAATATATGATTGTTTATTCTTGATAAATAATTAAATACTCCGTTGTTAATCTCTAATATAAATCTTTCTTTTTTTTTTTTTTTTCCTTTTTTCTCTTTTTTTTTTCTTTTTTTTTTTTTTTGCTTCATAGCAAATTTTTTGGACAGCGAACAAAAAAGATCGATTTGATACGAGAGGCAAATATTGTTTTTGATTTTTTTAAAAACAACGATGAGTATTAATTAACAGATTGATCATTCAATTAGAGATTGTTATAACTTGCATATAGGGTGAACTGAAAGTTTTTTAAATGAAGTGATAAAATTAATCACTACTTTTTTTTTTTTTTTTTTTGTTTTTGTTTTTTCTCTCCTCCCGTTACTTCCATCAGCTGTCCCACCTGTGTCGTCACATTGTAAAACTTCATATTTAGTTGGTTATAAGATTGGTCCTAAGTGGTCTTGAAAATAGGGCCAATCGATTTTTATAACACACACTAGAAACTTTTGACTCACCCTATAGCCTATTAACTGTTCGCTAGTTGCGGAATCGAATTCTTACGAAAGTTTGATAAAAGAAATGAAGCTTTTTTTTTTTTCATTGGAATATCACTTCTTTACAAATAAGGATTAATTCCTATGAAGGCCTTGACACGACGTCCATGTTGTCGTTTTTCTTTCTTCCAAAAAAAAAAAAAAAAAAAAAAAAAATACACTATTAAAATTTCATTAGAAAATATTTCTGTTCTCGTTCGATGTCATCCAACATGAGACACGTCACGTCCATTGTCATGAAATACATCCATCCGACAATGATTTTCTTGAGAAAATCATTGGAATGGAAGGAAAAAAAAAAAAAAAAAAAAAAAAAGGAAAGCAAGTAAATTGAAAAATATCCTTTTTACGGGATTAACTGGAAACATTAAGGATTTCCAAAGATGATAAAAAAATTATCGATATCGTTTAACGTGTTTAACGATCGGTAAAAAGTCTCTTGGTCACGGTTTATGTGATCCGTCTTATCGCTGAACTATTTGTCGCTGTGTTGGTTCATTGAGGATCGCCATTAAACGCCGTGGGAAGATCGTAATTCCTTTGGTAACTTGATTTTAAATAATGATCTTGATATTAGACAAGTTCTCTCTCTTTCTCTCTCTCTCTCTCTCTCTCTCTCTCTCTTTTCTTATAAAAAAAAAAAAAAAAAAAAAATATTAATCACAAATAGGAATTTATATTAATCCCAATTAATCGTTGATTACGACAATAGTAATAAATTATTTATGGTTGTTGACACGGAATCAATGATTCCGCGCTCCCCTTAGAGAAATCTGGACTTGAAAGGTAAACTTGATTGATCGATCAAACGTCAAATAGATGTCAGATTTTGAAGGGTTAGTCCTTTGACTGAGCAAAACCTTTCACCCATGATAAATCCCCCATCTTCCCTAATACCCGTCACCCAACCTCCAGCTTCCTAAATTAATGGGGGGGTTTGCGTCGACACCTTGAACAGTACTAATCATGTTTAGGAACACCATAGAACCTGATATATATATATATATATATATATATATATATATATATATATATATATATCGTATCCTTTGACGGGAAAGCATTTAACTTGATTCTCGATTAGATTCGAAATATATTTTCCATTTGTTATTTAATCGAACGTAATCTTTTTCGAAAATTGAATTATCATTCTTTGGAGTTTCATTAAAAAAAAAAAAAAAAAATAAAATAAAAGGAAAGAAAAGAGAAAGTGAAGATTATCTTCACTGGCTTTTAAATGATTCCGATTTAACAGGATAATGATGATAAGAAAACAAAACAAAAAAGGGTTGGCTAGGTGAGCGGTGAACTAGGTAAGGGGAAGAGGGGAGAATGTCACATCCTGGACGTACGTAGAATTAAAAGCGAGAGGGCCCTAAAGAGAGACAGACAGAGAGAGAGAGAGAGAGAGATGGTTAGCTATCGAGGTCAAACCTCGAACGAACTAAATTGAACGCGATCTAATCTGAAAGGGACCTTGCACCTACTTTTTCACAGTCCCCTTTACCCCCACCTCAGCCTTCAACCATAAAAGAGCCGTCTCTGGAGATATCCGTTCTCTCTCTCTCTCTCTCTCTCTCTCTCTCTCACTCTTCCTCTGTGTTAAAAACGGATGTTGAATGTCGCCTTGCTACGTCACTTTGAAATGAGAGAGAAAAAAAAAGAGATAGAGATAGAGATTTTATCAGAGAGAGAGAGAGAGAGAGAGAGAGAATGATAGGTGGTCCTCTTTTAAAAAATAATTTTTTTTTTTTGCTCTTGTTCAGATTGGTCCTATCGGTGACACCTCGACGTCACGCGTTTTTCAACCCCCACCTCTTTTCCTTTTGCGAACACCTTATTCTTTTGTTTTTTTCTTTTTTTTTTTTGTCAATATTCTCTTGGCCCATTTTTTCTTTCTTTCTTTTTTTCTTTTTTTTCTTTTCTCCCCCCTATTATTACGTTCCTGAGATCGTCATTGAATTTTTCGGACATCTCATTTTTCAACTGTCCTTGTTCAGTTTTTTTTTTTTCCTCCATAGAACAATTCACAAGTCATAGAAATCATTTTAATTTTTAATTTGTAAAATTTATCTTGCAATTTTCCAATGTTTAATTTATAAATCTTTTTCTCCGTTTACATGTACGGATATTTTCTAATTTCATAAATTTCTAATTTCTAATTTTCAATTCATTAATCCACGTAATGACCTGATCGTTTGTTAATTTACAATTTCTAATTTCTAATTTCTAATTCGTTCACGTGGAATAGGTTATAATTTATAAATATTTCTAATTAACAATCTGTTCAATTTCTAATTTTTCACCGGGGATATATTCTACAAAATTTCAGAAATGCAATAATTGAAAATTGATAGACTTCTAATTTTTCATTTTCCTTTTTTTATATTTTTTTTTTTTTTTTTTTTTTTTTTTACACGAAACGAAATACACTCTACTGAGGCGGGGGGGGGGGGAGAATGCTGTTGTAATTTATTTTTAACAAAAAAGAAAAAAAGAAAGAAGATTTCACCGAACGTACAATATTTTTCTCACGTTTCGAGAAAAAGAGAAAAAAAAAATAAATAAGTCTGACGGTTGGAGGATTGGGATGGGAGGTTAGGAGGTTGGGTTGAGAGGTTAGGAGTTTAGGGTGGGAGGTTGGACCCGTTCACGTGAGAAAATGTCAGAAGAGCGAAAGATCTCTAATGATAATACATTTTGGTAGTTAGTGAAGGGTCGTTAGGGTAGAAGCATTTAGGAAGTGGAAGTATCCAGGTATCCAGAACATTATCCAGGACATTAGCCAGGACTTGTCTCCTTTCATTAACAAGGTCGTACATGTGCGAACTCCAATGGCCAATTACGTATTGCTGTCTCTCATTGCCAAGCTTTAGGTTACCCTTTCTTGTAGAAAGAAAGACAGAGACAGCCAGATAAAGAGAGAGAGAGAGAGAGAGAGAGAGAGAGAGAGAGAGAGAGATAGAAGGGACGAATGGAAATCACCCTAAAGTATTCACTCTAGCAAAGGGACAGGACAAAAGGATTCATGTTCGTAGACGATTTTTTTTCTTCCTACTTTTTTTTCTTTTTCTTTTTTATCTTTTCTCTCTTTCTTTCTTTCTTTCCTTCTTTTCGTACTTTTCACCCTCATAGCCTTCGTGGCTCTTTCTTTTTTTTTTCTTTGTTTTTTTTTTCTTTTTTTTTTTGTTTCGTCAAGTATTCGCAAGGAATCAACTTTGAATTTCCGGGAAGGGCTTCCCAAGTTAGGGTTGGAATTGGGCTTCAGTTTTACATCGCAGAAGGGTGTGCAAATTATTTTCTTTCTTTTTTCTTTTTTTTTTTTTTTTTGATATTATTTCTTATGTTTATTTTATCAATTATTTTTTCCTTTCTCTTTTTTTCTTTTTTCCTTTTGTAAACGAACGTAAGATTCCTTTCTTTTTTTTTATTTTTCTTTTTTTTTCTTTTTCTTTTTCTTTTTTCAAGCGTACAGCCTAATTCCTATTGTTTATTCGTATCGCGACAAATTTTTTTTTCTTTTTTTTTTTTTTTTTTTTTTTTTTTTTATTATCGTTAATAAGCACATAGTTAGTCGAATTTTGTGTACTTTGATCGATGACTATGTTAAGTACTCTTTTAGTTTTGAAGGGTGAAGTCAACATGATATCGAGAGAGAAACTTCTCGCTGCTTTATGGTAGAAACTTTATGATGGGGTATGGGGGGGAGGAGGAGGAGAGAGAGGAGGGATTTCACTAAGCACGTAGGGGTAGCTAAAAGCTTCTGACATATTGCTGGTAAAGGGAAAGGGCAAATATAGGTATAGTTTGAGGAATAAGAGGTAAGGTGATAGACTACTGTGTACAGAGTGTTCTTGCTATTGGATTTTGTTCGAGCTAGTTCGCTAACAATATTATTTTGATCTGTGTATACACACACATACACACATATATAAATGTGTGTGTGTGTGTGTGTGTGTGTACAAAATTTATTATAAAAAAAAGAAATCAACAAAAATTAAATTCTTCATAATAAAACAGAATTGAATGAAATATTTTAATTTAATTTTTTTTCTCTCTTTTTTTTTTTTTTTTTTTTTTTTTTTCCATGCTAAAAAATAGTCTAATTTTTACATCCAATAAATATACAGGATGGTAATTATTAAATAAGATCACATAAATATCTCTCTTTGGGTTATTGTGATGGAAAAAAAATATTTTTTTACGTAACGTTTATTTGTGTCAAATGATCAATATCTGTTGGGATTATTTTGATCATGGGATTATTATGATCATTAGTGTTTTTTTTTTTTTTTTCTTTTTTTTTTGTTTTTTCTGTTCGTTTTTTTTTTTTTTTTTTTTTTTTTCTTTTTGAACATCGTAAAAGATATCGGAAATTTGTCGAACAGGATATCTGTATTTAAAAAGGATCAGATTGTATATTACAACAATAGAACTGATATACCATTTTCTCCAATGATTTGTCATTCATGAATTACAAGGGAATCTGTAAACGGGACGACATAGTTACAAACGCGTTAATTCAATCGTGTTTGGATAACTCGATTTATCCCAATGGTGGATCATCAGGCCGACTGGATTTTGCACAGTTTCCCGTAGGATAACGAGCACACACGTAATACAGATTTGCACGTTCATTTATCCTAACGAAAGTCATAACAATCCCTTGATAATCTCGTCTAATCAGAAAATTCTTTTTCCATGATTTGTGTCAACTTTGTGTACGCGTGAAAGAGAAAAAAAGAAAAAAAGAAAAAAGAGAGAAGAGAAAAAGAATCGAAAGAAAAAAAAAAGAATTTATTCGCCGGTATCTAATAAACAATATGACAAAATAATATCATTCTAATGTAATCCTTAATGTTCATTAGAAAATTAAATGATCGCGTTAAATAAATTAATTGTCAAAATTATACGAATGTTTCTTTTTTTTTTCTATTATTTATTTATTTATTTATTTATTTTTTTTAAGACGAACGTAGTTACGCGATTATATAAATATTATAAATTGGAATGATTTATTAGAAAATATTTTGATATGACTGATAAAAGATTATAATTAGAATTGAATATGGTATCGATATTTTTTCTTACTAAGAAAGCAAATCGTTTTGATATCGTCGAAGTCTTCTATCTCCCCCCGCCCTCTCTTGAATCTAAATCGATCAGGGATACCAAAGAGGATTACCTTCGTTATTTCTAAAGATTCTCTCCCTTTCTCCCTTTCTCTCTCTCTCTCTCTCTCTCTCTCTCTCGTTCCTGTTTTCTTTACGAACATTTTCAAGCCCTTTCAACAGACTAAAACAATCTTATTTCGTAATCCTTCAATAACGTATAATATATTTTATATTTGTATATAAAAATGGAAGGAGCCGAGAGGTTTAAACATATATAAAGGAAAGAAGAAAAAAAAGAAAAAAACAAACAAAAAAAAAAAAAAAGGAAAAAAGAATTATTCATATACACGATGACATTTTGATGGATTTGCAATTTTAACGATATCAATTATTAATCGATGAAAGACTGACCCAATTAAGTTATTCTTACTGCGGAATAATTTCTCTCTCTCTCTCTCTCTCTCTCTCTCTCTCTCTCTCTCTCTTTCCAAGGAAATATAACTTAGTAATATATTCCTTTTATCCTTTTAGCTATGCGTTCGTTAAACTCATGGGACTATAATATTTCTCCGTTCAACGTCGACCAAAAATTATAACTTTTTAATATTTTGAAAATGCGTTAGAACTTTTGTTCTCGATCGAATTAAGAATTGCAGTATGTGAAAAGAAATAATTAATTTCTTTTTCTTTTTTTTTTTTTCTTTTTCATTTTCACCCTCCTCCCCTCCCCTCCGCCTCTCCCCTCAGCCCCCTTTAACCGTACGCCCTCTTATTTACTAGCTTTGCCATTGGTAATAATTCACCCTGTCCAAGGTCGCAATGACGTTGTTTAGAAAAAAAAAGAAAAGGACAAAAAGAACAACGAGGAAATTGAAGATGAAGAAAAATCATCGATGACGATCATCTCTCAAATCCCTCCTACCCATCCACCCTTTAACTTATCCTTTTGGAAAAAAAAAAAAAAAAAAAGAAAAAAATATCTATCACTCTTCATCAATCGTATCGTTGTTAATTATTAGCCTAACAAAAAGGAATATGTCCTGGATGATCGCTTTAGCGATTTAAACGAGAAAGAAGAAGAAAAAAAAGAGATTTGGATTTGGAAAAAAGGTAAGAGTGTAACGTAAGAAATACAATGGAAAAAAAGGATGGTGGGGGTGGGCGATAAAGTGGCGGAGAAAGGGGTTGAAGGAGAGTCCCGTCTTGTAGGCGGGAAGGCGCGTTAAAGGAGAAGAAGAGAGATAGACGGATAGACAGATAGATAGAGATAGAGAGAGAGAGAGAGAGAGAGAGAGAGAGAGAGAGAGAGAGAGAGAGTGAGTGGGGAGGGGAGGGGTGGGGAGAGCTTGGGAAACGGTCGGTCGATCTCTCCTGGTTGCCAGGCGACCGACATCCGGCCAGCTTTGGTGGTGGTTTTGCCGACGATGGCGCCACCATCGCAAGCACCAGCACCCTTATCAAAGAGGTGGAGAGAGTAGTCGTGCGATGCACCCCACGGTGGTGGGTACTCGCGTTCTCTCTCTCTCTGGGTGTCCGTGTTTGTGCGTGCGTGTGTGTTCGCCGGTATCTACATTTCTTCTTATTCTTCTTCTTTTTCCATCCCTCACACACCCTGTCTCTCTCTCTCTCTCTCTCTCTTTCTTTTCTTTTTATATTTTTCATTTCTTTGCTTTCTTAGAATTTCAAAAAAGAAAAAAAAATAATAATACATACATACGTATATTCATCTATGTATGTGTGTGTACATACATATATATGTATATGTTGTATGTATAAAAATGATAGAAAGAGAAAGAGATATATATATATATATATATATATATATATATATATATATATATATAGAAAGTATAAGATAACCTAGAAATAATTTGTCCTTATCGAAGAAGAAGAAAAAGAAGAAGAGAAAGAAGAGGAAGAAGAAGATGATTACGATGACGACGATGATGATGATGAAGATGAAGAAGAAGGGTTGATATCGCGTCGCCATCTTGTTACAGCCGGTACATGCTCTCCCTTCTCACCACCCCTCTTCCATCTTTCCATTTCACCCTTTTCTCTTCTTTTCCATTCTATTTATCTCTCTTTCTCCCTCTCTCTATCTCTCTCTGTCTCTCTCTTTCTCTTGGCGGCGTTATTGGTGCATTTTAGGAAAGGGGGAGGCCTCCTCTCTCTCTCTTCTCTCTCTCTCTCTCTCTTTCTCTGTGTGTACGTGCAACTTCCGGGGGTTGTTTTTGGCAATGGCCGACCGTGCTGTTGGTGATATCGTGTGTTAACCTGGGTGGAGGGTCGAGCTATTGCAGGGGTCGTTGAACGTTGTGGGGTAAGTTTCTCTCTCTCTCTCTTGCTCTCTCTCGCTCTCTCTCTCTCTCTCTCTCTCTCTTTCTCTTGCTCTCTTTCGATAGCTGTGTTTCATTGACACGTGCTTCGACATGTTACACAATCGCACGCACATACATTTACCCAAACATATTTTTCCTTTAATAATAATAATAATAATAATAATAATAATAATAATAATGATAATAATAATAATAATAATTACACAAATCTGATCATCATTCATTATTTTTACTTCTTAAAGAAATCTATCAATATTCTTTCTATTTCTATTTCCTTTGTTTATCTTTTTTGTTGTTCTTCTCTCCCTCTCCCTCTCTCTCCCTCTCTCTTCCTCTCTCTTGAGAATTTTCTTTCGCTCCTTGATTTTTTTGACCTTCAATGGTACGTGACCTTGATACTTGTTTATCTACAAATGAAGATTAAGTTTTGTTTGATCGTGGTCTTAACATCCTTTGTTAGGATTTATTTTATTTTCACGGTAACTCAGGCTCGCAGGATGAGGTGGGTGAGAGGAAGGAGAGTGGTGGGGGAAGCTACTGGGGGATCGAATTGGCGTCTTCTATCTTCTTCTTCTTTTTCCTTTTTCTTTTTCTTTTTTTTTTCCTTTTTCTCTCTCTCTTTCTCCTCTCACTTTTTGCTTCGTACAAAGGGTGAATCCGAAAGATTCGATTCGATGAGACGCTAAAGTAATCGCAATTGAATGATCGAATTTTCTTGGGTGGGTTGGAGGCGTGGGGGGGTGGGTTGGTTATCGAAAGAAAAAGAGGATGAAAGAAAAGAGGAGGGGGAAAAAACAAATAAAATAAAATCCAATTCGCAACAATGAATTTAATTTACCATTAGCTCGAACGAAATCTGTCTATAGGTGTTCTTTTCTTTTTTTTTCTTTTTTTTTTTTCCCCTCTCTCAAATAATTATTACATCGTTCTCGTGACATTACATATCATAAAATTATTATACACATAAGTAGGTTATATACATAATTAATATTGTTAATCGTACTATATACTATATACATAGTAGACGACGTATACAATGCTTCGGAGATCAGCTCCCATCAAATATTCATACGACAATCCTGATCACCCACGTTCACTCATGTTCACAGTGTTCTGAATATGGGACCGGTTGCTTGTTCATGCAGATGATATACCCGATTGGATACCGATTAACGTCATGTTGAATATTATTCATGTCACGAAGATTCAAATCCTTTCTCTCGATGTTATAACAACAATAACAATAACTGTGACGATGACCTTCCCCTCTTTATCCCCCCTCCCAAAAAAAGAACAACAACAACAATAATAATAATAATAATAATAATAATCGTTACCAAAAACAAAAAGAAAGAATTGAAAAGAATGAAAAATTAATGATACTCAAAAATTTGTCGATGGAATTAAAGAATGACAAATTTGGGTTTAATCGATCATTCATCTTACGAAATATCATAAATAAGTTTTTCTTTTCGATATTACAAGAATAACTAAGGAAGAAGAAAGTGAGAAGAAATAAGAATAATAATAATCGTTCCAAAAAGAAAAAAAAAAAAAAAAGAAAAGAAATTATTCTTCAAGAATAAGAAATATTATCTTTTGAGTTAAGAATAGTCAAACTTATGATTAATATTACATGTAAGAATTATTCATATACAAAACAATAATACAACAACAACAACAACAACAACAATAATAATAATAATAATAATGATAATAATAATAATGATGATAATGATGATGATGATGATGATGATAGTAATCATTCCAAAAAAAAAAAAAAAAAAAAAAAAATAATTATTGAAGTTAAGATTAGAAAACTTATGGTTAATAAATGGAGAGAGATGGATAGAACATCTGAAGAAACGTAGGCTGATTCCCTCGAGTATGGTTGCAGCCCTTAAAGGGAAGTTATCGACGTGAGAAAAGAGAGAAAGAAAGAAAGAAAGAAAGAGAGAGAGAGAGAGAAAGAGAGAGAGAGAGAGGGAGAAGAGAGTTTGGGGAAGGTGAAGGAAGGATGAAAGGTTGGAGGTGTTAGGGTTGGTAGGGCTGGAATAAGGGCTGAAGGAGAGGGATGGAATAGGGATGCCGTTTGTTATTCTTTCGTCCCTCTCGCGACACGACGAACTTCCTTTTTTTGTTACTCCACCCTCTATGCATCTTACCCTTCCTCTGCCCACCCCTACCCCCCCCCTCACTTTCTCTTATACACATTGCATCCCTTTTTTATTAGACATACGTGATTCACACATAGGGTTTAGATGAATTCTCATGATCAAGACAGACACACATACACACACACACACACATATATGTCGTACACCCTCATCAATTTTCTTTCCACTACACACATATATAAAAACACATACACGGACATACGATGCATCTAATAGCGTCTGGACGTAGTTTTTCTCTTTTTTTCTTTTTTTTTTTCTTTTTCTTTTTCTTTTTCTTTTTTTTTGATAGTGGGGAGGGAGAGTTTTTTTTTTCGTGTATAGTCTATGGGTCATATTAAAAGTTCAATGGATTTGTTATAGTGTACATGTATGTGTATATGTGTCTGTATGTGTTTCTACTATATATATATATATATATATCTGTCTCTCTTTCTCTTTTTTTTCAATCTCTCATTTTATTTTAATTTTAAAATTGTAAAAGCCAATTTACTACATCTATTCTTGTACGTCTTATTAACGTCAAACATGAATTCATCTTCGAATGAAATCGATACATGAATACGAGTATATATATATATATATGTGTGTGTGTGTGTGTGTGTGTGTGTGGCTGTGTGTGTGTGTATGGACAGGTTAGTAGACAAGATTATTAGTTATTTATGAAGATGGAACACACGAAAGGACGTTTATTTTTATATAACCCTCGTTCCCTTCGCTTCCTCATACGTTTCGTAATCCCCTGTGATGAATTTTTTATCATTAATATTTTTTTTTTTTTTTTTTTTTCTTTACTTCGCCTTCACTCCTTTTTTTCTTCCCCTTGGCCTCGGCCCATCCCCTCTTCCATCCCCCTGCCACCGTTGTTTTTCTCTTTCTTATTTTTGTTTTTAATTTGCCAAATCTTTTTTCTTCCTTTTCTTTTTCTTTCTTTTTAATACTTTCTTTCCTTTCTTTTTTTTTTCTCTATCTCCTCTCTCTCTCTCTCTCTCTCTCTCTCTCTCTCTCTCTTCTTCTTTTTCGTCTTCGTACTTTTTACGTATCACGTTAAACGTGTAATAGTATTAGTAGTTACAGGTGTTAAAATGGTGGCCACGATGTTGGGAATTTTTTTTATTCGTTGTAAGTTACGTCGCACCTCTTTGTGTATCTTTCGTTTGAGAAGCCTTCTTTGTACTTCACTTTTAAGATAGATAGATGGATAAAGAGAGATAGAGAAAGAGGGGGCGGGTGGTGTGAGGGAGAGGGAGAGCAGTTACTTACGTTTAACAGACTTCGTCGTTAAGTTTTTTAATTTTTTTCTTTTTTTTTTTTTTTTTTTTGAATTCCTTAAATTAATCTTTTTATTTTTCTTTCCTGTTTTTTTCTTTTTTTTTTCCTTTGTTTATTATTATTATTATTATTATTATTATTATTATTATTATTTTTCTTTTTTTCTTTTTTTTTTTTTTTTTTTTGATAAAAAACAAAAAATAAAAAGAATCGATCAAGAATTATTACGAGTGATTACTTCGCTGCTTTTTTTTTCTTTTCTTTTTTTCTCTAGACGTTTGTTTACGCATTAAAAAAAAAAAAAAAAAAAAAAAAAAAGAAAAAAAAATTGTTCGAGTTAGCAGTGAGTGAAATTTGGGACGAGAAGATGGGTTATAGAAAAGTCTGGAGAGAGAAGGAAAAAGAAAAAAAAAAAAAAAAAAGAAAGGAAAGCCAGTTGTTTTTTCTCCTCCCATCCCTCCACTACCCCTCCTTCCTTCATAGTAATTGTCTAGAAAGTTTGTTCCGATTAACGAGAATCCCAAATCCAAATTCGAGCCTAATTCAACTTGTATTGAATTCAACTCAGATTAATAATCCAATCTGATAGTTAAGAAGAGCTAACGTTAAAGGAAAAATTAATTGTAATAATGAGAAACGAGTGAATTGAAATAAATAAACAGCGATCACGATTATTATCGATTGATGCATTTTTTTTTTGTAATTATTTCCTTCTTTTTCTTTTTTTTTTTTTTTTTTTTTTCTGAAGACTTCCGATCATTCCACGGTTAGACTTCTCCTCATTGGTTAATTCTTTAACACGTTGGAAAAAAGTGTGAGAGTACGATGAGAGTTGGGAGATGGTGAAAAAGAGAAAGAGATAATGTATGCAAGGGTATACAATGCAACAATGCAATGACATACGGAGTTCTTACAGTGCAACAGTATTTTCCATTCGTTCGTAATTATAGCCAACACGTTAAACACGTGCGTAACATATGTCACCGTAACCATACAAAACTCCGTCTTCCACGTTCAGGAACAACTTCCTTTCGACTTCCTCCTCCATAACTTCTCTATTATTATTATTATTATTATTATTATTATTATTATTATTAGTAGTAGTAGTAGTAGTAGTAGTAGTGGTAGTAGTAGTAATAATAATAATAGTTTTTATTATATTTTTTTTATTTATAATTTTAATATTATCATTAGTAATAATAATAATAATGGAATAGTTTAAATGATCTTATTAATATTTTATCTTGAACAAAATTTCAATGATATATCGTACATTATAAAAGTTCGACGTGACGAAAATTTATTAAACATTTTTTTCCGCGATATCATCGAAGTGTCCATTGACAATGGTTCTTTCTTTTTTCTTTTTCGTTGAAAATATTTAACATAAAAAGAGAAAAAAAATGAATAAATAAATAAAATCGCTGATTGAAGAGATGACGAGATCTAACATGACTTTCAATAAATTCGATCGATAATTTCTTAGAAGAAAAAAAAAAAAGAAAAAAAAAAACATCCAATGGATAAAGGGAAAAAACGACAAAAAAAAAGGGTTCAAAGTTGATCTTAACTTAAATACAAAACTTGAACATAGACGTATACATCATGATGATAATAATTACAAATAGAGATAAAGAGAGAGGAAGGGTGAAGGAAGGAGGAACTTTAAGAAGACCAACATGGCCAATCGATTGTTTGTAATGTTTAATAAAAAAAAAAAAAAAAAAAAAAGACGTAGGATAAGAAAAATGAAAAAAATCAATTTCGATTTCAAGATTTGATTTGAATGTAACTAGAAGAAGAAGAAGTAGAAGTAGAAGAAGAAGAAGAAGAAGAAGAAGAAGTAGAAGAAGAAGAAGAAGAAGAAGTAAAAGAAGAGGAAGAAGAAGTAGAAGTAGAAGTAGAAGAAGAAGAAGAAGAAGAGGGTGAAGATCGGTTAAAAGACTCCCGCAGGGCGATACATGAACCAAGTACGAAAGAAAGAGACAGACAGACAGACAGACAGACAGAGAGAGAGGTAGAGAGAGGAAGAGAGAGAGAGAGAAAGAGAGAGAGAGAGGGAAAGAATATATAGAAGGTAAGTGCGAGATGTCAGGTACACACTATGAGAGAGAAGTTTGATGGGAAACCGCAGACACCATTAAACACGACCGTCTTCTTCTTCGCCATCGAGTTCTGACTGCGTTAAAACTTTAAATAACCCACTGACCACATCCAATA
>NW_023395865.1:682500-697500 GCF_014083535.2 Vespa mandarinia | reverse complement strand
CTCACAATAATAATAATAATAATCAATTCTTTGTATATACATATATATATATATATATGTTTTATTTACAAAACGAAAGAAAACGTAAAAAAAGAAAAGGAAAAATAACAAAAGGACAAGAAAGAATAGCAAATGAAAAATATGTGATATTTTTAACAAGAATTAAAAACAACTTTTGAATAAAATGTATAGATCCGAAAAGAAAAAAAAAGGGTAGAAAGGAAACAATTCGCAAAGACAATTAATTGTTCGAATTAATTGTATTTATTGTATTAATTGTGATAGCATGGAATAGAAATGCATAATGGAACAGATTAGCGCTGTACAAGTACAAGTACAGCGCCAATCTGTTCCATTAAAGGATTTAAGATATATAATTACGAGTACTGATCGTTTTGATTTATGGCGTTAATTATGTGGAAGAGAAAGGCAAATTGAAGTTATTTTCGAAGAAAAAGAAAAGGAAAAAATAAAGTTATACATACATACATACATATATATATATATATAATACAGACATCTAACTAGGCGTGCCACTTGAAACATTTTCAAACTTGCTTAGTATAATTTCGTTAATATTAACGAGTACAAATTGTAGTTACAGTTATAGTTATAGAGAAAAGAAAAGAAAAAAGAAAGAAAGAAAGAAAAAAGAAGGAAGAATTATTATAATACAAAGATAATTTCATTTCGAACATTGTCATGGATAAAAATTTTACAAATCGTATAATGATACGATACGATGATATAATTACGACAGACATTGAACATCGATGATTACGTCAAAGATTGATTTCAAGCACAGATTGTTCAATGCGTTATGATTAAAAAAAAAAAAGATTTTTATATCGTAATTACGATTTCAAATTTATTCGATTAATGGCAACTTAATTTCAAGGATATAATATATAAAGTTGGTGCAGCATACTGTTGATTAGATTCTCTATTTCTTATCCCAACTACCACCCCCTTCCCTCCCTCCCTCCCTCCCGCCCTCCGCACCCACTATTCACGTATATCTTTTCTCTATTTATAAACTAGTTCCGTTATTATTACACCGATTAAAGAGTAAAGAAATTAACGCTAGAAATGAACGACACCGTACGGAAGAAGAAGAAGGTTGATCGGCCTCTGTACTATCTAGCAAATCCACTTTCAACGTCGTTTCGTTAAAACAGAAGAAGAAGAAGAAGAAGAAGGAGAAGAAGGAGAAGAGGAAGAAGAAAGAGAAGAGAGTCGAGTAGTTGTAAGGAACGTTCTACCGGTTCTCCATTTCTTTTCATTTTTTTTTTTTCTTTGTTTTTGTTGTTGTTGTTGTTTCTTTTTTTTTTTCTTCGTTGTTGAGGTTTTTTCTCTTCCTCTCTTCTTCTTCTTCTTCGTCTTCTTCGTCTTCTTCTTCTTCTTCTTCTTCTTCTTCTTCTTCTTCTTCTTCTTCTTCTTCTTCTTCTTCTTTAGATCCTCCCGCTCGGGAGTAGATCGTCCTGGAGTTCTAGGAACGAAAGTGTAAACCGGAACCAGTCGATGACTCGTTCCTAAGATACCTAGTTAGTATTTTTATTAAATATGATGAAATTAATCAAGATTTTTATTTTTCTTCTTTTTTCTTCTTCTTCTTCTTCTTCTTCTTTCTTTTTTTTTTTTTTTTACTTATCTATCAATTTGCACATTATTATTATTATTATTATTATTATTATTATTATGATCATCTTTTATTTCTCCGTCTTCTAAAATCAATTAAAACGAACGAGGGAAACAAAAAATAAACAAGAAAATCGTTTAACAAAAGTAAAAAAAGAAAAAAAAAACAAAAAAAAAACTAAGGATGCCATCGAAGATTTCTCAATTATTTGATATTAAACAAAAAAAAAAAAACAAATAAATAAATGAATCGAGTAATTAATTAATTAAACACACAACAATAAGAAAATAGACTTACTTCACTGTCAATTGTAGGATGCAAATTTTGACGACGGGGGTGGGGTGGGGTGGTGGGTGGGACAACAAATCGTTCGATGACGTTCGTAATAATTAATTAATTATTTTAATTTGTTTATTTATTTATTTAGTTTTTTTCTTTCTTTCTTTTTTCTTTTTTCCTTTTTCTTTTTCTAACTGAAACTTTTTAATATTAATAATATGGTTTAAAGGGTGGTGAATCGTTTTCTGGTGTAACGAAAGTGTAAACCGGAACCAGTCGATGACTCGTTCCTGAGTTCCGAAGCAAAAGTAAAACGTTCCGGAGACTCCCTCGCGGCCCTTTCCAAGCTGGAAACCCATAATTCCTGTAATAAGGTCATTATCGTGTGACCTGAGAATCTCCCCCACCCTTCTCACTCACTCACTCACTCTCTCTCACTTACTCTCTCTCTCTCTCTCTCTCTCTCTCTCTCTCTCTCTCTCTCTTTCTCTCTCTCTTTCTCTCTCTTTCACTCGCTCACTTACTCGCTCGTTCACTCTCTCACTCTCTCTCTTACATAAATACAGATTTACATTTATAGTTGTGTATTGACCGTATATGCACTCTTGGTGTGCATTAACAATGGCGTAACGAATTAAAATGAAACATGTCGGGAACAATATGTTCCCTTTATTTGGACTATCGATTTATATTTTATTATTATTTTTTTTTTTTTTTTTTTTTATATTTATATTTTTTTTATTTTCTTTTCCACCCTCTTCAAAGGATTTCGATTAATAATTTTAAGCGTCTTCTTTTTCTTTTTTCCTTTTTTTTTCCCCCTCTTTTCTGTCCTTTCTTTTTTTTTTTTTTTTTTTTTTTTCATATAAGAATTATTTAAATTGGCAGTCGATTGTATTTTTTTTTTTTTTTGTTTTTTTTCTTTTGTTTTGAGAAAGGATTAATCAAGTCTATATCAATTTAATGAAATTTATTAATCGTTTGCTATGCCAATGATGGTCGATGTCTTGTAGATAAAAAGAAAAAGATTAGTATATAAGAAAAAGAAATGAGAATTAATAATTTCAATTAAACTTATTAAATATTTACGAAAATTATCGTAGATTCTACGCCACTGTAGATCGAAGAAGACACCTAAGTGTGCATACATAAGAGAGAAAGAGAGCGAGAGCGAGAGAGAGAGAGAGAGAGAGAGAGAGAGAATTATATACGTACACCTCTATTATATTAAAAAACTAACACACAAAAACACGTAGACGTACACGCACATCTATACGTTATAATTAATTAAAAAAAAAAAAAATAAGTAAAATAAAATAAAATAAAATAAAGTGAAATAAAATGAATAAATAAGTACAAAAAAAAAAATAAATGAATAAAATAAAAAGAAAAAAAAAAATAAAAAAGAATAAAATAGATCAAAAATCGATAGATAAAAAGGAAAGAAAATTTTCACAATTTCTACGCCACTGTGATACGACCAAGAAGATGTAATATAAGAAAGACGGGGAATGAAGTTACAGAAAAAGAGAGAGAGAGAGAGAGAGAGAGAGAGAGATGTGCGCGTTAAAGGAGTAAAAAAAAACAAATTAAAAAAAAAAAAAAAAAAAAGAACAGAACAAAGAAGAACCAAAAAAACAAAACGACGACGAAAAGAAAAGGAAAATCAAGAAAAAAAAAAATGGAAGCTCGCGTGGGTAATAATAATGATTTAAGAAAAAAAAAAAAAGGGAAAAGAAAAATAAAAAAAAAGAGAGAAAAAGAAATATAGAAGAAAAGAAATGAAATAAAAGTAAAAGAAAAAAAAAAAAAAAAAAAAAAAAAAAAGTATAAATTGAGAAGAGAAGATGGAGGAAATGAGAGAGGCAAAAAGAAAAAGAAAAATGGAAGAAGAACTAATGGAAGAAAATTTTCATAGATTCTACGCCACTGTAGGTCGGCCAAGACGATGCATAAACGTGCATAGGTATATATACGTAAGAAAGAGATAGATAGAAAGAGAAAGAGAAAGAGAGGGAGAGAGAGAGAGAAGTATAGACATACACATATACATACATATATATATATATATACATATATATATATATATATATATATATAAGAGAGGTCTGGCATACCATCGACTGTCCATAGCCACCTAAGCAGATTCTGTCCCCAAGGTACAAGCAGAGAGGCAAGGATTCGCAGCGTTCAATTTGCATTCTAAAGTCTTGGCAATGCTGAAGGAAGATCGGCACGACTTGTTTTCTTATTCACTCAGAGAGACATACATACATATATACATATATATATATATATACATAGATACATAGATAAATAGATAAATAGATATATATATGTATTTACCTATCATTACGACAAATACAAATATCTTTTTAATATAAAATATACATATACAATTTTATATATATATTTATATATATGTATATATATATATATATATATATATATGTGTGTGTGTGGTATGTATGTATGTATGTGGGTATGTAATTTTTTCTTTTTTATAAGTGTTATAAACACTTATGTTAATTTACATATATACATATATTACATATACGCAGAAAGATTTACATATTGTATATTTATTTCGAGCCGTGAAATTTTTCGATATAATTTTTATTGTTTAATCATTGACGATATAATTAATCATTGATGACGATGATTATATTTATCTCTCTCTCTCTCTCTCTCTGTCTCTCTCTCTCTCTCTTTTATTTTTATTCTTTACTTTTTCATTCGAACGAAACAAATTTCTCATCCCTTCGATAAACCAAAGAAAAAAAAGAAAAAAAAAAGAAAAAAAAAAAATAGAAGAAAAAACCTCCATAACAATCATCAAATATCATAATTATGATCAAGAACTGATGATAGCTTTTTCTTAAACGTTATAAAATTTTATAACGGGTGACGAAAACGACGAGTCTTTTTTCTTTACTCCTCCCCTCTCAATTCTTTTTCCATATATATAATATATATACACATGTATAATGTGCAAGTATGTATATGCGGGTGTGTTTGTGTGTGTGTGTGTGTGTGTATATGTGTAACTTTCCTTATGGGTTGTGTCGATGATGCAATCGCTATGGTAATCATTACATTCTACACGAAGGCATAATCTTTCGTGGTAAAGTACCTAAGGATTCTTGGAATCGAACGAACCGTATTCGAGACCGACGAACTCAATGACTTCATTTTACATTTTCTTCATTTCTTTCTTTATTTATCTCCATCTTTTATTTTCATTCCTTTTCCTTTTTTTATTTTTTTTTTTTTTTATTAATTTTTTTTTTGTATATATATATATATATATATATATATATATATATATCTTTGGAGCGGATGATAGGAAGCAGGAAGAACGATGATTGGTCCAGACTATGAAACTTGCATGACCAGAGGAAGTTGAAAATAAAATGCATAATTAATCTATCTGTATACTTATGAATGATGTATGTGTGTGCGTGTGTGCGTGTACGTGATCGTCCCTGCCACTGCTTACATCCTCTTCAAAAAAAAAAAAAAAAAAAAAAAAAAGAAAAAGAAAAAGAAAAAAGACGGAAGACCGAAAGACAACCTCCGGAAGTATTGTTAGACGTATAAGTGTCAGGTAGATTTTCGGGAATGGTAGAGTGGGAAGGGGGAAGATAGGAATGGGGCAGGAGTGGGAGGGACCATGAGATTTTTTTGTGAATATTCTAACCTGGTCTTCTCTACCTGTCACGTGACACGATTTACCAATTAAGATAATCAAATATTTGAATATCGAAAGCTAAGTATTTTTTTGTTTTTTTTTTTTTTTTTTTTTTTTGATTTTTTGTTTTTTTTTCTGGTGAACGATTTGATTTGGGGATATTTTCTTTTTTTTTTTTTTTTCGTTTTTATTCCAACAAGAAAATAAAATTGTATGCTGTGTTTCTTCTGTCTGTCATCTCTTTCGCGAATTGTTCTTCCAAAAAAAAAAAAAGAAAAGAAAAAAAAAAATAAAAAAGGAAAAAAGAAAACCTCATTGGTTAATGAGATTTTTCATCGAATAATAAATCGTACGTGTTCTATATCGACGGGATTGTTAATTTTATTTTAAAATTTGCAATTGAAATAATGACGATTAGACGAATAATAATATATCGTTTCAATGTCCCTCATTCATAATTCTAAAAAAAATCAAATCAAATGTCTTCATTGAGCAAAGTAATATCAATTGATTGAATGATAATACATTTGTTATTACGTTTTCTTTAGGATTGTGACGTATACAAAAAAAAAAAAAAAAACAAAAAAAAAAAAAAGACCATTGAATTCCAAATGAAGAAAATCCAGGAATCGCAATTTTGAACATTTACGAAGGATCAATGATAAATTTCCAAGCTTATAACGAAAAATATTTCTCTTCAATGATTTTCACATTAAATCAACGATCCCTATATAATGACACTATGAAAGGATATGATTAATTGATAATGATTGATTGTAGTAAAACAAAAAAAAGAAAAAAAAAAAAAAAAAAAAAAAAAAGAAAAATCTTAATACTTGGGCCAATATAGGACAGGGCCAAAGTTCTCATCGTTTTTGATCCGTGAATATTATTCGTTTTGAGGGAAAAAAATAAAAAAATAAAAAAAAAAAAAAAAAAAAAAAAAAAAATAAAAAGAAAAAAGAAGAAGAATAAAAAGAGATAGACAATCTCTATCAGAAAGTAAGGTCCAAGTCGAGTGAATATTTTCTTATTGGTCAATATCAGCGATTGGAAGAGAGGAATGATGATGCTTGAGGCGTTCCGACGTTGTCACACTGGGGAATGGCGACACGCAAACGGAAATTGTAAAGGAATAAAACGAAAGTTGTTTTAGAGCAAAGAGAGAGAGAGAGAGAGAGAGAAAACAGAAAAAAAGAAGTAAAAGAAGAAGAAGAAAAAAAAATAATAATAATAATAATAATCAGAATAATAATCAGAAAGAAGAAGAAGAAGAAGAAGATTATCAAGTTCGAAACGAGGATTTTCTTTTGGTATACATAAATATATATATATATATATATATATATATATATATATATATATATGTATATCAGTTTAATATCTGTTCAAAGGTCTTGGTTGTTAAAACAAAAATAAAAAAAAAAAAAAAGAAAAAAGAAAAGATCTCCAGGACTGTCTGCTTTCCTTTTTCTTTTTTTCTTTTTCCTTCTTCTTTTCTCTCTTTTTGTTTCTTTTTTTTCTTCTTCTTCTTCTTCTTCTTCTTCTCAACAGCGCAGCAATTCGATTTTGTATTCTTGAACGTCCATCTCTCTCTCTCTCTCTCTCTCTCTCTCTCTCTCTCTCTCTGTCTCTCTCTCTTTCTTTCTTTAATACTTTCTTACTTTCTTTCTCATGTGGTGGTCCATGGCACGTACCACCACATGAAAGTTTTTATGGCTCGTATTTCCTCTTTAACGCCGATGTTCTTCTGCTCGAACTCTGAGGGTGATTCCACTGACCTTTTGTATTCTTCAATTTCGTCGTCTACCACCTATATGAGAGCTCATCCCTTATCCCTTCACCCCTTCCTTCTCTCTCTCTCTCTCATCCCTCTCACTTTCTCTCTCTCTCTCTCTCTCTCTCTCTCTCTCTCTTCTCAACTTATCGATATTTTCCTTGTATCCGGTTTCGAACGATCGAATGGAGTATCAGCGTTCTTCTCCCTCGTCGGTACCTTTAACTTCATCCAAGAGATCAATTTAGGATCAACTCGATCATCCGTAGATCAACGTGTATTACTCTTAATACGTGTAAGTTACTTGTAACAGTGTCGGTCATGTTTCTTTTTTTTTATTTCTCTTCTTTTTTTTTTATTTTTTTTTTCTTTTTTTTTTTTTTTTAAATGAAACCATATCGTAATCGATACTTGAGAAATCGTCTAGGGACTATTAACCTGCCATATCGTCTGGTAAAATTTTCTTCGACTGGGCTTCTATGTAAACAAAAAAAAAAAACTAGAAAGAAAGAGAGTAATAATAATAATAATAATAATAATAATAATAATAATAATAATAATTCGATCGAAGTGGTCGTCGTTTAGGGGAGAATAAGAAAAATAGAAAAAGAAAAAAGAAAGAAAGAAGAAAAAAATTGATCACGTAGAAAAGAGAAGAAGAAAAATTGTTTTCGGTTGTTCCTTGCTAACGTAGTTGCCGAACGTGATTGGATTTTTTAAAAGCTTTAGCATCTAGGAATATTATTTTTTTTTTCTTTCTTCTTTTTTTTTTTTATGTGAGTTTGGAAGAGATCGGGGGACGGGATGGGAATGATGGGGGAACATCGATCTAGGGACATTCGATTATGCGTAAGAATAAAAAAAGAAAAAAAAAAAAGAAACAAAAAAAGAAAAATTGAAATATCGTTGCGAGAGAGAAGAAAAATTCGCGGAAGCAAAATTATCGGCGAGAAATGAATCCAAATTAGCGCAGTCGTACGAACGAGGTGGAGGAAAAGGAGGATGAGGAGGAGGAGGAGGAGGATGAGGAGGAGGAGGAGGAGGCGGAGGAGGAGGAGGAGGGGGGCCAACGAACTCGAGAATATTGACTCTATCGATTAACTCGACATTACCTGAGCTCCGCGTACGAAATAAGAAGAAAAAGAAGAAAAAGAAAAAGAAAAAGAAGAAGAAGAAGAAGAAGAAGAAGAAGAAGAAGAAGAAGAAGAAGATAAAAGGAAAGAAACGGAAAAGAAAAAAAAAAAAAGGAAAACTGAAAGAAGAGAACAAAAAAGATGAGAAAAAAATTATTTTTTTCCTTTCTTTTTCTTTTTTTTTTTTTTTTTTTTTTTTAACGACTTAAAAAAGAGGGTGGGGGAAGAAAACGATGAAGCACGAAAAGATGGACGAAAACTCGTTTCGTGCTTCGTTTGTTGAGGTTAAAACCGTAACGCTTCTCTTGGTGTCCTCTCTCTCTCTCTCTCTCCCTCTCCCTCTCCCTCTCCCTCTCTCCTTCGTCATCTTCATCATCATCATCTTCTTCTTCTTCTTCTTCTTCTTCTTTTTCTTCTTCTTATTCTTCTTTTGGTCCAGGACACAAACCACTCTTTCCCTTCCACATTTGCCGTGCGCTGGTACACATGAGGCCGCACGAGCTTAACATCTCGGTCCAAGAGAAAAAGAGAGAAAGAGAGTGAGGGAGAGAGAGAGAGAGAGAGAGAGAAAGAGAGAGTAAGGCCCCTCCGCCAGAGGAGAGACCGCAATTACATCCCATAAAGTACGATTGAGACACGGTTCGACCATTATTCTCCCATACAGGGCCGTACTAAAAAGGTTCCCTACTTCCCCCTCTTGCCTACCCATCAAATACTCACCCCTCAACACCCCCGCGTCTCACCGTTTAACTTAAGGGACTCTTATGGATGTACCTATGTATATATGTATGTATGTATGTATGTATGTATGTATGTATGTATGTATGTATCTTCCATCGCGAAACGAGATATATAATTATAAGCAAGGAAGGGAAAAAGAAAATGAAAATGAAAATACAAAAAATAAAGAAAGAAAGAAAAGAAAAAAAAAGAAATGAAAGAGTAGAATTTACCGAGGGTTTTCTTTTCTTTTCTTTTTGTTGTTTTTGTTGTTTTTGTTGCTTTTGTTATTGTCGTTGTTGTTAATTGATGTTGCTATTAAAAAATATAAAAGAATAATGAAGGAAAAGAGTGCTGGAATAAATGAATATACGAATAAATAAATTATTTATGATATAAATATATTATATATAATATATATATATATATGTGTATTAATATAATTGTTATATTATATTTAATAAATTAAATAATATATAAATATATTTTATATCTAATAAATTATTTATGATATAGATATATTGTATCGCATTATTGTAAAAAAAAAAAAAAGAAAAAATAGAGAGAGAGAGAGAACGAACGAAACAAAGAAAAGAGAGATGGTATGATTCGAAGAAGGAAAAACAAAAAAAGAAAAGGAAGAAATGTTTTCACCCTTATTACGGAATAAAATTTTTTATTATTATTGCAAAACAAAACAAAAAAAATCATATAATCGTATAACATAATAAATCATAAAATTGTATAAATCGATCGACAGTTTGTATAATAATTGTTGATTAGAGTGGGGGAGGAAGAAAAAAAAAACAACAACGACAACAACAACAAAAAGATGAAGAAGAAGAAGAAGAAAAGAAATCGTACGAAAAGTAGAAGAAGAAAAAGGGAAAAGAAATGAAAAAAAAAAAAAAAAGAAAACAAAAGACGAAGAAAAGAGAAATAGAAAAATTAAACGAAAATAAAAAATGAAAAGAAAAAGACAAGAAGAAAAAAAAAAAGAAAAAGAAGTAGAAGAAGAAGAAGAAGAAGAAGAAGAAGAAGAACCCCATGAACGAAATTTTAAGAGGGGAAAGATTGGGGAAAAATAAAAAAGTGTCTAAGAAAGGTGACGGAGACGATCGGGAGGAGGGGGAGGGCCAGGAGAGGAGAAAAAAAACTTTCTTTTTTCTTCTCTCTCTCTCTCTCTGTCTCTCCTTTTTTTTTTTACACACAGAAAGCAAAAAGGGCCCACGTGCGCATTATGTGCATGCACATGTAGATGAGGATGGTGATTCAGGGTGGAGGTATGGGAAGGGGGTAGGCGGAGGGGGAGGGGTTATCCCTCTTAGTCAGTGTAAGAGATGCAAGTATAACGGATGAGAGAGAGAGAGAGAGAGAGAGAGAGAGAGAGAGAGAGTAGATTCCCTCCCTTTCTCTCTCGGATACGTCCTCGATCCTCGATCCTCCTTCTATCTTCTTCTTCTTCTTCTTCTTCTTCTTTTCCCCTCTTCAAACCTCCAGGCCCCGGAACCCCACCCCCCCCGTTCCCTCCTTACTCACTTCTTTGCTCTCCCGTCTCGCTTCTCCTTGCCTTGTCTTACCTTGCCTTGCTATACCTCGCCCGCCCCCCGCCCCGCCCGTCCCACCATGCCTTGCCCCGCTCCCTCCAACCCTCTTCGTACGATCACCGTACGAGGAGACGTTCCCTCATACATAAATGCATTTTACAACTCGTTGCATTTGCACCCATGCTATCTCGCTAACGCCAAGTTCGTTAGAACGAGCTGCTCTACGCAGTAACGGCATATACGTGTGCACGGTATTTATTTTTGGGCCCGTTTTAAATTCAATGAGAAATGGATGGGGATAGGATAGAATGGAATGAAATAAAAAAATCGTAGAAGAAGAAAAAAAAAAGGGGGAAGAAAAGAAATTTATTTACGACGACGACGACGACGACGACGAAGACGACGACGACGATGACGATTACGATGACGATGATGATGATGATGATGAGTAAGAGGAAGGGAAAGGAAGGTGGGATAGATTTTTTTTTTTTTTTTTTAATTATTTCTTATGAGAGGATTTTTTTTTTATTTTATTTTTTTTTTTTTTTTTGACGATGATTAATATCACTGTGGATTGAAAAGAGACAGAGATAGAAGGGACAATGTTTATACGTTAATATATGAATGAATGTGAGAGAGAGAAAGAGATTTGATGTTAATACGTATATGTACATACATATATATGTATATGTATGTATGTATATGAATGAGTGAGAAAAAGTAAGCAAGATCAACTTTCACTCCAAAGACGTACTCTCGCCTTGTTATATACATATATAGTATATAGTATATATATAATATATATATATATGTATGTATATGTTGATAATACATATATATATATATGTGTGTGTGTGTGTGTGTGTGGTTACGTAGTACTGTTTTTTTTATATTTCGTTTTGTGTTGTTAATGCAATGGAGGTGAAGTAAAATAAAAATAAAAATAAAAATAAAAATAAAAATGAAAAGGAAAAAGAGATGGAGGAAAATAAGAATAAGAGAAGAAAGAGACAAGAGAGAAAGAAAAAGAAAAATC
Source organism: Vespa mandarinia (assembly GCF_014083535.2). NCBI lineage: Eukaryota > Metazoa > Arthropoda > Insecta > Hymenoptera > Vespidae > Vespa > Vespa mandarinia. The sequence goes on along the minus strand of NW_023395865.1, from coordinate 685,678 downwards.
CCGAGTAAAAGAATTGCACACCATCAACGAGGGGGGTCTCTTATTTTTTTATATACCTATGGTGAATGTATTACTTCATTTTCTTTTTTTTTGGGACTCACTTCAGGCGTTAAATCTTATTGCGTAATGCGTGTAAGTACTTACATGTATTTACGTTCCCCCCCCGCTCTCTCCCTCCACACACCCACAGCCGATTTGTGACGTAATCAGGGAGTTCATCGTTTTCGTCCAATTTTTCCTGTTTGTTTATTTATTTATTTATTTATTTATTTATTTATTTACAATTATTGAATAGAAGTGTGTGTATGTGTGTTTGCGAAAGAGAGAGAGAGAGAGAGAGAGAGAGAGAGAGAGAGAGAGAGAGAGAGAATGTGAATTCATTAGAATTCAAGAAAAAATTATTAATTGATATGTTTTTAAATTATTAACATAATTGGAATTATTCTTTTTATTTTATTTCTTTAATTTTTATTATCTACGATATTTAGTATGATTTTTAATTATTAATTTATAAATAATGTATTAAAAAGAGATGAAAAATATGTGAATGAAAGAAAGAGAGAAAAACAGAGAGAAAGAGGGAAAAAGAGAGAGAGAAAGAGAGAGAGAGAGAGAGAGAGAGAGAGTAGGGTTAGTACGGTGCGATTATGTCGCTTCTTAAGACTTTATGAAGCAATTACGGGACACTAATTAAAGTTGGAGCGCCGGTTTGGCAGGTCTACCATCTTTTTTGCTACCATCTTTCTCTCTCTCTCTGTCTCTCTCTCTCTCTCTCTCTCTCTCTCTCTCTCTCTCTCTGTGTATCTCTATCTCTGTCTCTCCTTCTTTTATAGTGTCGAGTTACGAAGGTATAATACAAGTAAATTGTCAATTCGATGAAAGAGATATTAATGTCCTTATTTAGTTAGTATAAATAAGAGAGAGAGAGAGAGAGAGAGAGGATGATAATGATGATGAGGAGTATCATTAGATTTTATTGAAGACCAGATAACGTTTCCTTTTCCTTCTAACTTCTTTTCAATTATTCTATTTCTTTTATTATTTTTTTATTTTTTTTTTATTTTTTTTTTTTTTTCTAATAAAATTTATCCACGGAATTAAAATTATAAGTAGTATTACGAAAATCGTTCGATTCGATAAGAATTTTGACATTTGAAAAATAAAGATGATATCTTTCTGAGTTTACGTGTGCGTATACGTGTGTATGTGTATGCGTTTTTCTTTTTTATATGTTTTCAAGAATGTGAAAGAGAGAAAAAGATGGATAAACAAAAAAAAAGAGAGAGAGAGAGAGAGAGAGAGAAACAGCATCATTAAATGTACCTGACGAAGTCAACATTTACCAACCCTCTTGAATGTCCTTTTATTATCCCAACTCTCTCTCTCTCTCTGTTTTTTTTTTTTATTTTTTTTTTTCGTCTTTCAACTTTAATGTCCATGGTGGAAATTCGAAAAGAAAAAAAAAAAAAAAAAAAAAGAAAATAGAAGAAAAAATAAAATAAAAGAAAAGAAATGAAAAAGAAACGGGAAGAAATTCTACGGAGACGTTCGTATTTACACGACGTTGTTAAACTTAGTTAAAAAGAGAGAGATAGAGATAGAGATAGATAAAGAGATAGAGATAGAGAGATAGAGAGATAGAGAGAGAGAGAGAGAGAGAGACAGAGAGAAGGGATGTTCGTTAAGGTCTATAAGATTTAACGAACGTCCAGAGATATCTGTGTCTGTATGCCTATGTATATGTGTGTGTGTGTGTGTGTGTGTGTATTTTTCCGATTTCTTCTTTTATTTTATTTTATTTTATTTTTCTTTCTCTCTCTCTCTTTTTTTTTTTTCTTTATATACTTTTTTTCCACCATCGACGATTACGACTCGAGTTTCGAGTTTTCTCCCTACAATTTTCTTTTTTTTTTATCTTTTTTTCTTTTATTGCCTTTTCTCTTTTCTCTTTTCTTTTTTTTTTTTCTTTCCTTTTTTCTTTTTTTTTTTTACAATCACCCTGATAAAAATATGAAAAAGTATAAGAATGAAACAAAAAAAGAAAAGAAAACAAATAGCCCGTCAATGAATGGTCATTGTCAATTATTTTTTAATATTAAAAAGAAAAAAAAAAAAAAAAAAAAAAAACGAAAAAAAAAAAAGAAACGAAGAAAACGAAAGAAAAAGAATAACAATGGAAAATATTTTATTATCACGATAATATAGATTCGTATTATTTTATTAATAGAACGAGAATCAATTGTAATCGTAAAATTATTTAATTGTAATCTAACAAACAAATGCGATTGATTTAAAATTAATTGAAAATAATACTAACGAAATAATTATCAGATCAATTATATTACAAACAAATTTATATATATATATATATATATATATATATATATATATATATATATATATATAAATATATTCTCTATCCTTATTGCAAAAAAAAAAAAAAAAAAAAAAAAAAAAGATATAAAGATCTAATGTCGTTCTAATTGAAAAATCTATAAAGTTTTCGACGACGATGACGACACGAATCATTTAACATGAATAACACGAACATAACAGAGTTCATGCTCCTTTTTAAACTTACCAATTTATTCTGAATATGCATTTGAATGACAATCCAATACGAATTGGATTGGGATTGGTCGGGTGAGGGGGGAGAGGTGAGGAGGTGCAGAATAAGAAAAAAAAAAGAGAGAGAAAGAGAGAGAGAGATAAATGAAACGAACGAGATCTCGAACGAGAAACTAATGCGAATCGAATGATTAATATCTTTTTAATTCGTACGATTGGCCAATCATCGAGCTCTCATTTTACATTCTCTTTTTCTCTTTCTCTCTCTCTCTCTCTCTCTCTCTCTCTCTCTCTCTCTCACTCTTTCTATCTTTGTCTCTACCCCCCACTATCGTCTTGTGCCTTCATGAATTTTTGTATTCCTTCATTTCGTAATATTAAAAAAATATAAAAAAAATATATATATATGTGTGTGTGTCTCTGTGTGTGTGTGTGTGTGTTAATAAAATGTTCATTTATTTAGAAATATATTTATTAATATAAATATTAATTAAAAAAAAAAAAAAAAACATTTCTTTTTGCATATATATGTATAGATTAAATAATATTATTATTATTAATAATAACAATAATAGTAATAATAATAATAATACTAATAATGAATTGAATC
>NW_023395865.1:675000-677500 GCF_014083535.2 Vespa mandarinia | reverse complement strand
CTATTAAAAATTTTGATTTATTTATATATATAAATATATAAATTAGTTTATTAAAATATTACGAAATTTTTGATAAACAATTTTTGTTAATAAATAATTAATTAATCTTGTAATGAATATTTAAAAAAATTTTTTTCTTTTTCTTTTTTCTTTTTTTTTTTTTCTTTAAATAAATTTTATTTTACGAGCAAGAAAATTTTTTTGTAATAAATTTACAAAAAATAAAAATATTATTATTATTATTCCCATAGTGAGAGAGAGAGAGAGAGAGAGAGAGAGAGAGAGACAAAAAGAGGGGTATAATGAGGAATGGGGGATGGAGATAACGATTGCACTTGATAATATTTGATAAATAATTTCATAAAAACGTTTAAAAAAATTTTTTATCTATAAAAAAAAATTCGATTATTTTAATTTTCTAAAAATGAGAAAGAAGAAAGAGGGGATGGGGGATCAATATTTAATACATACATACGTATATATATATATATATATATATATATATATATGTATGTATGTATGTATATGTGTTTATTGAGTTGCATGAATTTTGATTAGGCTTAGCATGTGAATGTTGCATGAAATGCTTACTGGTCCAACCCTTAAAACCCTTAAAACCCTTAAACAAGGGATACATGGGTCCTATATCTATAAAAAGCTAATAATAGTAGCCAGTAGATGATATTGTTAATTTGTATCGTAGAAAATTTTTAAATATGAATAAACATACACATTTATATATATGTACATATATATATATATTTGTTTATTTATATTGAGTCGTAATGTAACGAAAATGGAAATTAATTAATTAATTAATTAATTTGGAAGTAATAAAAAATGTATATGATGAGATACATACATATATACATTTATATACATATATATATATATATATATATATATATATATATGTATATATATCTCATTAGTATATATTTGGTGGTGATGGTCGTGTAAAATCGTCGAGTGGTGTATTTTTGTTATGTAAGTTAAACATAAACACAGTATATATACACACATACATGTAAAACACATATAGATATACATACCTACATATATACGCATACACACACACATATACACACACACTCATATACATATATACAGACAGAAATATGTGAACAAAATTTATGACAATTGTTTTGCTTTGTGAAGTATTTTATATATATATATATATATATACATTGTTAAAAGTATTTCTAAATTATTATTATTATTACAAACAAATTAATTAAAAAAATTAAAAACAAAAAAAGAAATTAAATAAGTCTCTCTGAAATTAAATAAGTATTGCCATCAAAATTGACATTTTTAATTTTATCAATTGAAATATTTTCTAATGAAAATCTTTTTATTTCCCAATTTTTATTTATTTATATATTATTATATGATTATTATTATTTTTTTTTTTTATATATACATATATAATTTTTATAGAAAAAATTTTTGATAAAAAATTTTCTAAGAATATCATCTGGCAACACTGTAACATTAATATACATATATACAAATATATATATTATATATATATATATATATATTTAGTAAATACATACACATATATAACAAATATATATTATATATATATATATATTTGGTAATGTCTCAGAGTAGTTTGAAGTACTTCGTAAATCTGTGGTATCCATGTCACGAATTATCAGGGACATATAAAAAAGAAAAAAAAAAATAGAAAAAGAAAAAAGAAAAAAAAAAATGGAAAAGGAGAATGAAAAATTTATTAAATTCGATTGATCCGTCTTGACGCGTCAAATCGAGAAAAAGAAATAAACGTCATAACGAACGATTGGATCTTCTACGGAATTAAAGAGAAAGAGAAACAAAAATAGAAAAAAGAAACGTAAACCAAAAAAAAAAAGATGGCGGATGATCTTCCTGCGTATGCTTTTTCTATTGCTTACGTGCTCTTCCCTACTACTACTACTACAACTACTACTACTACTACTACTACTACTACTACTACTACTACTAACGACGAGCAAGTCTTTAACACACCTACACACTGAAGAATTTCGAGAGATACCAATGAAGGAATGTGTGTATGTGTGTGTATATATATATAATATATAAATATATATACGTATACACACACACACATATATATATATATATATATATATATATATATATATATATACATGAATGTATAAATAAAAAAAAAAAAAATAAAATAAAAAACCAACCCCCTTGGCCAGCACGCAGCATCGAGCTTACTTCGCACGTTTTTCTCCAAAATAAAAATAAAAAACAAAAATAAAAATAAAAATAAAAATAAAAAAGAAAGTCAAACAAAAAATCACCTCAGCGCAATCTCAGAAAGTTGGATATACTTGAAACGGACCTAATATATAAATAATAATAATAATAATAATAATAATAATAATAATTGGGGTGACCACAATTGACTAACTTTGTAAGGAATAAATAAACACAAATAAAATACGATAAACTTTTACCTATCAACGAATCGATTTTCCAG
>NW_023395865.1:667500-672500 GCF_014083535.2 Vespa mandarinia | reverse complement strand
AAAAAAACAAAAAAGAAAAAGAAATCCTCCCCAATCAACGAGCACACAACAACAAAAGAAAAATCAAAAGACCGGATATTTCGCATGAAATATCCTTTTGTTGCCTGGAGATATTTTTTTTTTGTTTTTTTTTTTTTTGGGATCGGGGGAAGGGATGGTAGGGGTACGAAGACAATGTACGGATTAGAAAAAAGAAATACGCGTGACTACGTTAATCTAGAAATGTAGAGAAAAAAGAAAAAAAAAAAAAAAAAAGAAAAAAAGAAAATGAATATGTTTCCTACGTAACAATTATTATTTTTAGACAAAAGTCTTGGAGATACAGCGTCAGACGTGATCAGTGATAGCTCAGGAGTTGGTACCTCACAATCGGACACTACTAATTCATTGTCGATACCTGGGACTACTGTCGTCTGTGTTGAAAGTTATAACAGTGGGATACTTGGACATTTGACGATCAATCAAGGAGATATTCTTGAAGGTAAAGATAATCAGAGGTATTTAATTCTGATAGTTGAGAGATTTTTTTTGTTCTCTTGTCATAATAAAAGCTCACGTTGATCCTCCTTCTTCTTCTTCTTCTTCTTCTTCTTTTTCCCTTTCTTTTCTTTTCATTTTTTTTTTTGCTTCCTTCCCTCTTCTTCTTCTTCTTCTTCTTCTTCTTCTTCTTTTTCTTCTGTATTTTCAACAGTTACCGGTGCTACAGATTGTGGTTTACTCGAAGGAGTATTACGTGGCCAGGGTACAGGATTATTTCCAGCACATTGCGTACAGGAAGTTAGGCTACGTCATACGAATATACCATTGGGTCCGTTACCAATAAGAGACGGAAGAAATAGGGTATTAGGCCGTAGAGAGTCCCAACACAAATATTTCGCTACAGCGCCAAGATTGAAGAAACCGTGAGTATATCGATGTTTTTCGTATTGAAAAAGAAAGGAAAGAAAAGGAAAATCAATTGGATTATAATATTTCAATGGCGATTGATATTTATTTATTTTTTTTTTTTTTTTAGAGTTACTTCAGAGCCACGTACGGTAGTACTACATCGATCCAGAAAAGGTTTTGGTTTTGTTTTACGTGGTGCCAAAGCTACGTCACCGTTAATGGAATTGACACCATCAGCGAGATATCCAGCTTTACAATATCTCGATGATGTTGATCAAGGTGGTGTAGCAGATCTTGCTGGTCTCCGTAAAGGAGACTTTCTTATCCAAGTGAGTCCGTCATACTGAGCTGTGATTGAAAAAAAAAAAGAAAAAAAAAAAAAAAAACAGAAAAAAAGAACATAGGTAGAGAAAAAAAAATATTCTATGAAATTTGTCAGATCAACGAGGAGGACGTGACAACAGCATCTCACGAGCACGTTGTCGATCTGATTAGAAAATCGGGCGAGTTGGTACGAATGACAGTTGTCTCGCCTGTGATCAGCCTTCCAAATTCACAATCGGCAGCCGCATTGCCGACTAGTCAACCAATTCAAAGACAGTATGCAACATTGCCGCGTAAAGGTAACAACAATGTGCCAATTGGTGGTACCTTAGGTAGATCACCAGCACCAATGCCACCGCGTAGAGATCCAAAAACAACGTTGAGCGTTGGCCGTGCCAGAGCTAGATCAATGGTAGCTGGATTAGGTAATACGATAATCAATAACGATTAGAATTGTATTATTAAGGCGCGAAAATATCCAAGTGTTTTTATACTGCTTTCAAGTAGAAGGGGGCGGGGAACGTGATGACAGGGATGAAATCACATCTACGGGAGCTAAATCTAGCAGCGCGGAATCCATTCATTTACCTCAGCAACCATCGACCGGTCCAAATACAGGTCAAAATACACCGGTTCAACCGAGAACAGCTAGTATTAGATCAAGGCCAACATCTAGTAGAATAACAGCCGCTGAACTCGAGGTAAATAAATATTTCTCAATCACATTTGTATCAAAGTATTGATCATTAAATTGTCTTTTCACTTTTAGCCCATTTAATATTTCTTTTTTTCTTTTTCTTTTTCTTTTTTAAGGAATTATTTCAACGACAGCAAGGTAGTACAAGCGGTCAATATAGTTCATCGATGATGAGCTCGCACTTTCAAACTGGTCAATCTACAAAGTCACATCCTTCCTCGCCTGCTAAAACTGGCAGGGTCTATGCTAGCGTAGCTGAAATGAAACGAAAAGGAAAAGTAAGAAATGGTTAATCTTCCTCCCTTTTTTTTTCTCTTGTTTTTTTTTTTTTGTTTTTTCTTTATTTTTTCCCCCCGATCGATCGAGATTTACTCTTCAACGCTTTAAGGATAAATATTCCCTCGCACGTACGTACGTTAACGTAGCCAATTTACAAGGGATAAGTTCAACGTCATCCGTTGGGACGGAAAGGAAGCTGATGTTGCTAAAAAAAAAAAAAAGAAAAAAAGAAACGAACCATACAGATTGATTAATTAACGTTCGTATTTGTTGCAGTCGAACTCGAGAGTACGTTTCTTCGGTGGTCTTGGTGGTGGTTCCGATCTCCACAGAGATTTCCACAGTACACCGGATCTTAACATACAAGCACAGTCGTCGATCTTGGTTCCAAAGGGTCATAGAAGTCAAGAGGACGTTAATGCGGTGAATGGTAGAAATGGATTGCCACCGCCTAATCATCCCCCACCACCACCACCGGTTGGTCAGGTCGTTAAAGTAAACGTTGGGGCTAACGTACCCGACGTTGTTACACCGGCTTCCGTTTACGACAACATGGCGCATATCCAACAAGTCAAAGGTATTGATATTAAGATCGAATAATGATTTCAATCAAAATTGTCTCTACTGATCGTTCATCTCTTTCCTTTCATTTTATTTTTCTCTTTTCCTTTTTTTTTTTTTTTCTTTCCCTCTCTCTTTTTTTTTATACGTTTAGAATTAGCAGCAGCTACGGCGGATGGTGGTTACGGTGTAATGTCAAGTTTTCGACCGACGAACAGCGCAAAATTATACGCCTCGCCGGAAGACATGAAAACTGTTGGTTATCGGTCAAGAAGTTTACCAGCCCATACAACAAGATCACACGTTAGAAAATCTCATAGTCTTCGTGCACCTAACAATACGACATTCAAACCTACGTCGGTTGGCCAACAACAGAGTACCGGAAACGCTACGGGAAATAGTACTGGCAATGGGACATCTATCAATCTATCTAATACCAATAACAATCAATACGCACAACCATTGAAGACTAACAGGAGCCACAGTACGGCCGGTATTAGAGAAAGAAAGAAGAAAGTGATCGGTACGAGTTCCTCCGTGACAAATTTATCATCGCTAAGTAATACCAATGGCAATGCCAATGGTAACAATAACAATAACAATAATAATAATAATAATAATAATAATAATAATAATAATAATAATAACGGCTGCGGTGCAGGTGTTGGTCTTGGTGGTGGAGGTGGAGGTGGTGCTGGTGTTGTTGGTAATGGCAGTGGCCCGGTTGTACCGTCATCGGCACCACCAATACCAGAACCAGATTACAGTCTTTCGGAGTCCGAGAACGACGACGAAGCAGAAGAGGATACAGACGAGGAGGCCGAATCGGATATAGCTAAGGAATTAGAAAAGGCCGCGGCACGTGATAAATTGGAATCAACCCGTGAGACCTCAGGTAATTCGAATGCATCCGGTTCGAGTTCTTCAGGTTCGAGTTCGTTGCCTCATTCGTTTAGCGTCGAGGAAATACAAAAAGTAAGGACCCAATTGAAATCATCGAAAAGCCATCCCAACGATTTTCTATTGCAACAAACTCAACAGTCGTTGGCAGAGGACGGTGACAACAGTTCGAGCGGGGTAAGCTCCGATCAGGATGTACCAGTAGGTCCACCAATGGGTTTCGACGATACAACTAGCGTTAGGAATCATCCTAATGATATTAATCAACAACACGGCGGCGGTACATTGTTAACAATTGGTAACAACGATAAGGAATCTGGTAATTCGAAGCGTACCGGTTATGGGGGTAGTGGTATGTTAACCAGGCATGCCGTCAGTCTTGCACAATTACCACCACCCATTGAGGCAGATTCCGAGGATCAAAACAATGATCTATTTGTACCACCACCGCCGGAATTTAATGCTGGACCATCAGCTGCAGCTGCCGCTGCTGTTGCTGCTGCTGCCGCAGCAGCTGCTGCCGCCGCTGCCGCTGCCGCTGCCGCTGCTAATACTGTTAACACCTCTAACGTTGCCAACGTTGCGGACGAACTGGTCTTTGCTCCGCCCCCGCAATTCTCTGACAACAAACAACAACAACAGCAACAACAGACCCAACAGAATCGTGTCAAGATCATTGGGGCTATTCCAAAAGTCACTGGGAACCAAGTTAAAGCTTCGGCCGGACGATTACATAGTCAATGAATTAATCCGCATAATGTATAACACACGGACACACACATATACGCATACACACATACACACACACACACACACACAAACACACACGTGCGCGCGCGTGCGCATCAGACAGATAGATAGACAGACAGACAGTCTCTCTCTTTGTCGTTAAAATTTGCAATTATTGATATGAAGAGTCAATACTTAAATCGTAGTGGAATTTTTGATAAGCTCTCTGCGTGACGTTTTGAATGGATATATTTGTTTTTTTTTCCTTTTCCTTTTTGTTTCCTCTCTCCTTTTTTTTTGTTTTTTTTTTTTTTTTTTTTTTTTTTGAGAGGAAAAGATCACTCATTCCAAGCCAGTCTTCTCGCGTTCTAACACTTGCGCTGGTGGATTTTTTTTTCTTTTTTTTTCTTTTCTTGAAGAAAAAAAGAGAGAAAGAGAGAGAGAGAGAGAGAAAGGGAGAGAGTACTGGCCTAACGAAAAGAGACAGACATAACAAATTCTACTACAAATGCTCCTCCGAGGCAAATAAAATTTTTTAGAACGCATGAATAAAAAGAAAAGAAAAGAGAAGAAAAAAAGAAAAGGAGGAAGAAGAAGAAGAAGATAATAATGATAAACGAAA
>NW_023395865.1:627500-660000 GCF_014083535.2 Vespa mandarinia | reverse complement strand
AAAGAAAAGAAAAAAAAAAAGAAAAAAGAAAAAAGAAAAAAGAAAAAAAAGGGAAAAAAGAAATAAAGAAGAAGAAAAGCAGCAAGTCCGTCTTCAATTTTCTTTTTTTTTTTTTTCTTCTTTTCTTTTTTTCTCTTTTCTTCGTTTCTTCTATTTTCTTTATTTCGTGTTTTTTTTTTCTTTTTTTGTTGTTTTTGCTTTTTCCTCGTTCTTTTTTTTTCTGTTTCTTTTTCTTTTTCTCTTTTTTTTTTTCTTTTTCGTCGTTTTCTCAATTACAATCGCGAAACGCAACAGCGTCACATTTAATTATCGTGGATGGGGTGATTGTTTTATTTTTTTTCTTTTCTCTTTTCTTTTTCCTTTTTTCCTTTTTTTTGCTTTGCGTTTTTTTCTTTTTTTTTTTTTTTTTTTTTTTTCTTTCTTTCTTTTATTTTCCGTTCAGACCTATTACTACTACACGTGGACTTATTTGAGATTGAACACCGGCGGTGCTTCTATCGACGATTTCATTTTCATTTTAATTTTCATTTCAATTTAATTTTTACTTTACTTTATTTTATTTTATTTCACTTATTCCCTCTCTTCTTTTTTTCTTATTTTTTTTCTTTCTTTTTTTTTTTTTTTTTTTTGGCAGTGTGGAACAATGATAAACCATCATCTATCCCTTGTTTACTCTCAGAGGTAAACCTCGTCGGCTGCTTCAGGCGCGTTTTCATTTCTTTATTTTTTATTCATTTGTTTATAAATTTATTTATTTATTTATTTATTTATTATTATTATCATTATTATCATCGTCATCATCATTATTATTATTATTATTATTATTATTATTTCTTCTTTTTATCATTATTATTATTATTATCACCAATATTAATGCACGACATTTTTTTTTTTCGGAATCGTCGGAGTATAATAATAATTAATAATAATAATTAATGATTACTGATAATAATAATAATAATAATAATAATAATAATAATAATAATAAATTGTTTAATTAATCGATAATAATTAGGTATGAATACAAATCGTCATATAAAATAGAATCAAACGACAAGATTCGACGAAGTTCATGGATTGATGGTGGGTGGGGGGCGGGGGGGGGGGTGTGGGTGGGATGGAGAGGGGGTAGGGGAGTAGGTGGAAAAAGAAAAAAGTGCCATAGAAATATCTAAATCATTATTTAAAATCGATTTTGATAATTTTGAGATTAAATCGGATTTATAAATCTTTCTTTTTTCCTCCATTTTTTCATTCTTTACTTCTTCACCCTGATAAAAATAATATCGAAAGTATCTCTCGTCGTTTAATTCTCGAACACGAAATTATCACTTATTGCAAATAAATTACACATACATACACATACACACACGCGCGCACGCGCACAGATATATATATATATATATGCGTGTGTATATGTGTGTGTGTGTGCTCGCGCGCGCTTATGTATATACATATATATATATATATATATATATACCGTATAAGATATCATCTCGAAGATGAATCAGGCTTTCCAGTTTTCATAATTATAATAATTAATTAATTAATTTACGATTACGAACGAATTACGATAGAAACGCAAAAATGGCGTCGGAGCGTTCCTTCAATTTTCTCCCTTCTTTTCTCTTTCTTTGTTCTTTTTCTGTTTTTTTTTTTCTTCTTTTTTTATTTATGTTTTTTTGTTTTCGTTTTGCCATTCCTCCCTCTCTCCCTTCCTCTGTCTTTCTCACTCTCTCTTTCTCTCTCTCTCTCTCTCTCTCTCACTCCCTATCAAAATGTACAATACAATTCTATCGGTCATCCGACATGATTAAAATTGAACATAAGCGCGCTTCACGTACACGCACGCACACATACACACATCTACACGACATCTACACATAAACGGACACGCTTAACCAATGATTCTCTTTTTATTGTTTTTTTTTTCTTTTTCTTTTTTTTTTCTTTCCGCTATAATTATATTATACGCTATACATCATGGCTTCTTATTCTGTCGTTTTCCCCCTATAAATCCCCCTCGACAACTTCTATCAAACTTTTGACACCTTTCTTTATTATTATCATAATCTCTGTTATATCTATCAAATCTATGCAATACATTTGTTGTTGTGTTGTTGTTTATTCTTTTTTTTTTTTTTTAATTTTACTTATCACTCGAATTGTTTATTATTCTGTTCTGTTCTGTTCTGTTCTGTTCTGTTCTGTTCCTTCTTTTTTTTATGTACTGCAATCTACCTTTATACAAATACAAGCAGTATTATGTATATGTATATATATATATATATATATATATATATATATATATATATATACATATATACATACATATCTCTTTCTAATCGAAGCAATGATTTTCAAAAAGCTTTCGTGACGAGGACCCTGAACGGGAGTTCGAATAGATGAAGGATTGGAAAAAAATTAAAAATAAAAATAAAAATAAAAAAAAAAAAAAAAAAGAAGAAAGAAAAAATTCAGAAAGAAAAAAAAGAAGAAAATAAAATATACGTTCAGTATGTTTATTTATTTTATTTTGTTTTGTTTTGTTTTGTCTTGTTTTGTCTTGTCTCTATACTTTACTATTTTCTACGTTCAGTTGTATGTATTCTCATATACCCTGTTCAAAAACGCGGTATGGTTCCCCTCCATTTTATTTTATTTTATTATTATTATTTAAAAATTGTCATTTTTTTCCCTTGTTCGCTAACTTGCTCTCTCTCTCTCTCTCTCTCTCTTTCTAATTTTATTTATTTATTCATTCATTCATTTATTTATTTATTTATTTATTAAACGTATTATAAAAAAGGAACTAAATGACATTCGAATATGATCTCGAAATTATACTTAAAAAATACTCTTAATATTAATAATCATAATAATAATAATAATAATAATAATAATAATAATAATAATAATAATAATAATAATAATAATAATGATAATAATAATGATAATAATTAATTAATTGATAATAATAATAATAATAATAATAATAATAATAATAATAATAATAGTGATGATAATAATAATTAATAATTAATTAATTAATTAATTAATCGATATTAATAATAACAATGTTCTTCGTTATTATCTGAACTTGAATATTTTTTCTTTTCTTTATTTTCTTCGCTCTTTTCTTCTTTCCTTTTCTCTTTTTTCTTTTTTTTTTTTTTCTTTTCTTTGCCCCGACACTTAAAATTGTTAAATGCATACTTTATTATAAATAATTTCGAGTAAAATTTATCATCGATATCGAAATGGCAGTCATCATTATTTATATGGTCATTAAAATGTAACTCCTCGTCGCCATTATAAGTCTCGTCGTTCTGCTCCTTGTTTTTATCTTATATATATGTATATATACATATATATATATATATTTTTTTTTCCTTTCTCCTTTTCCTCCTACTCCTCCTACTCCTACTACTCTTCCTATCCCTACTTTTATTTCTCATTGTTATCTTAATCTTCTTCCACGTCCCCGTATTCTTTACATAGAATTTATAATAAATGCAAACACCATAATTCGTAATAAGCTATGTGTATAGCCCTCATAGGCTTTTATTTTTTTCTTTTTTTTTTTTCTTTTTTACACCCTCGAGAAAAATGCCCGAGTGCTCGTGCGCGTTGGATCAATTATTTACACAAAGTTTTACTCACTTTTTCTCTCTCTCTCTCTCTCTCTCTCTTTCTCTCTCTCTCACTCACTCACTCATTCCGCCATTTTATTATTTTCATTCTCTCTCTCTTTCTCTCTCTCTCTCCCTCTTTCTCTCTGGACGCAAGAGAAAAAATTTTGCTTCAACGCGAAAGATAAAAAAAAAAAAAGAAAAAAAAAGGATAAATATTTCGTGTTCTCAAGAAAAAGAAAAGAAAGAAAGAATTTTCTATTTCTTTATTTATTTCTTTTTTCATTTTTACATAACCTCACTTCTTCCTCTGGTTGTTTAAGGTTATGTCGAACATAACCTTATTTATTCTTCTTTCTTTCTTTGTTTTTTTCTTTCTCGATCGATAAAATCCTGTCACGCATGAAATACGATCGATTAAAATCGATAAATGAAAACTAGAAAGCCAAATTTACTTTTTTTCTTTTTTTTTTTTTTTTTTTCTTTTTGTTTTACTCTTCTTCTTTCCTCGGGATATATTTTTCGAGAAAGAGAAGAAATATTTCGTCGTTTCGATTTCGTTTCGTTTCTTTTTTTTTTCCTTTTTTTTCCTTTTTTTTTTTTTCTTTTCTTTGTCACGAGGACCTCACGAGATCGAGTTACAAAGAGCGACCATTTATATGTACACGATTTATAATTCTCAAGAGTGGGTCCATTTTTTTTTTTTGAAAATAAAAAAAGCAGGGAGAAAGGGGGAAATTATGTTTACCAAGAAAGAAATCGATCCTTCGGATAAAAGAAATATGAATCATCGACGTGCATCATAAATTGATTAATTGAGAGCATTGCGATACGCGAATTTGCAAAAAGGGAAACGAAAATGGTGCGCCATTTTGGTGAAATTTTCGAAGTATTATATTTTCCTTAACCTTTTGTTTTCTCCCTTATGTTTGTGTATGTGTGTGTGTGTTCGTGTGTCTTCGGCGATTTCTCCTTTCCCTTTTTTTTCTTTTTCTTCTTCTTTTTTTATTTTCTTTTCTTTTCACGATCACCACCACATTATTGAAATCCCTTTTCGGCGTACAAACTATTTTTTCTAAAACATTTCCATTAATTTTAGTAAAAATACATAGCCTATATATTTCGCTCTATCTCTTTCTCTCTCTTTCTCACTTTTATTTATTTATTTATTTTTTTTTTTATTTTGAATTCTCTCTCTCTTTCTCTCTTTGTTTCTCTCTCGCCCATTTAACGTTTCTTTGTTCAATTATCACGGAAATCTTATCAGTTAGACTCCCCATTGAAAGATCGCAATTCGCGGATCGCCATTGCTCATGTCTTTTTTTTTCCTACATATGTACGTGTATGTGTGTATTTATGTACAATATGCTCGTCGAAATTCTAAAATTATTTTCTCTATTATTCTTTCGTTATTACTATTTTTTTTTCTTTTCCTTTTTTCTTTTTCTCTTTCTTTCTCTCAACTTTTTAATATAATAATTATCATAGCGGTGTCGAAAGATATTTAAAAATGGAGAAAGAGAAACCAAAATGGATGACAAGCGTCCATATTGAATGTCAAATGTTTTCAAAATGGATGCCATACGGCCATATTGAAAAATCAATATCATCCTTCTATCTCTTTCTCTTTCTCTCTCTCTCTCTCTCTTTGCAATTAGGTTTTATGAGAAAATAATAATATATATATTAAAAAAAAAATTCGAAAGAAGAAAAAAACGGACTCGATCGTGTAATTTTTATACACACACATACATACATACATACATACATACATGCATGCTCATATATTTTTCTTAACTAATTATGAATTATATCTAATTATAGATTACACAAAACTTTACAACTTTTCACTTAAATTTACACACACACACATACACACACACACACACACATATATGTATTTGTTTGGTGCATGGAATCGTGCACGAATAAAAAAATTACAATGATGGGATGAGGGTGATTAGATCGACCAATAAGACAATAATAATGGAGATCAAAACAGAAAAAAAAAATGATCGAATACGATGAAAGAAAAGGAAATGAGAAAAAAAAAATGAAATTACAAAGCAGAAAGAAAGAATTATTTAATTAATTACTTTTAATTAACGAAGAACGAAGATAAATTAAGATATGGGTGGGGTTAGATTCTAATCTACGAAAAAAAATTTTGAAAACTTTCAAAATAGAGTCTCGTGTTATCTCTCTCTCTCTCTCTCTCTCTTTCTCTTCCTTCTCTCTCTTTCTCTTCAAAAGGAGATGAGCCTAAGCACATTTTTCGATTATTATGTTAGAAAGACGAAAGAATCATCGTATTTATTTATTTATTTATTTATTTATTTATTTATTTATTTATTTACTTTACTTTAATTTTATTTTATTTTTCTAATTGTCGTTTTTCTTTTTTCATCAAGAGATCAAGCGCGACCGAGCGACCGAACGTCGCCTTTTAATAATAATAATAATAATAATAATAATAATAATAATAATAATAATAATAATAATAATAATAATAATAATATTAAAAAAAATAATAATTATAATAATAATAATAATTATAATAATTATAATAATAACCGTAATTGTTATAATAAAAATAATAATAATAATAAAATAGTAATGAAATAATAATAATAATAATAATAATAATAATAATAATAATAATAATAATAATAATAATAATAATAATAATAATAGTAATAATAATAATAGTAATAGTAATAATAAATTATATACGTCGATATTTATTTTTTTTTTGAATAAAGAAAAAAAAGGAATAAAAATCAATTACATCTAGAGAAAAACGATGTGCACGTGGTAGATTAATTGATTAATTAATTGAAAAAAGAAAAAAATAGGGGAAAATGCAATGAGAAAAAAAAACAAAATCATTTCTTTTTTGCCTTTTTTTTAGGTTAAGTCGACCGATCAGCTCGCGATCGCGCCACAAGAAAAATAATACACATACGTGTCTCTGTCCGTGTATATCGTGTTTTGTGTTATATTTGTGTGTATGTGTGTGTGTGAATGTGTGAGAGAGAGAATACGTGAAATTGAAAAAGAAAAAATAAAAAAAAAAGGAAAGGTAAAAGGAAACAAACGAAAAAAAGAAACAGGATACGTACATCGATCGGGTGTCTTCGTGTTTATAAATAAAAAAAAAAACAAAAGAAAAACAACAACAAAATTAAATGACCGAAAAAAAAATGGAGGACATCCTCGTCGATTGATTGCACCAATAAAACATAACCTCTCTATCTATCTCTTTTTCTCTCCTTTTTTTTCTTTTTTCATTTTCCTTTTTCCATTTTCCATTTTATTTTACATTCGTTATATTGGCAGTGCCTTTTCTCTCCCCCTATCTCTCTCTCTTTTTCTTTCTGTTATTCACTTATTAACGAAGTACTTACAAAGGACTTGGCAGTTTATTGAAGGCTCGGCTTAACAAAAAAAAAACAAAAAACAAAAGAGAGAGAGAGAGAGAGAGAAAGAAAGAAAAAAAAATGACGTATATTAAATGGATTGACGTAAGAAAATAAGAAAATGAATGATCAAAGGAAGGAGAAAATAGTTTCTCATATGAAAAAAAAGAAAAGAAACAAAAAAAAAAGAAATTGTTTTATCGTAGGGATTTATTTCTATGTGAACAAAACGAAAACAAAATGGCGCAAGAGAGAGAACGGCGCCATTTTTTTTCTTTTCTCTCTTTCTTTCTCTCTCTCTCTCTCTTTCTCTAATATATATTTCTCCCTCTTTCTTTCTTGTTCGTACGTATATATATATATATATATAGAAATAGAGAGTACACATATGATAAAGTTATCGTGCTCAGTCCCACAACTGGCAGTGCGCGTTTTTTTTCTTCTCTTTTTTGTATTTCTTGTTTTTTTTTTGCTCCTTTTTTTTCTTGGCAGTGACGCGTTACTTTTAACAATGAGAAAGAACGAGGAAATAACAAAAAATATATATATATGTATGTATACATATGAATGTATATATATATATATATATATATATATATATATATATATATATATATATACAAACAATTGAAAGAATTTATGAAAAAAGAAGAGAAAAAAAGAAAGAAAGAAAAACGGGAATGAAAAGTAGAAGTCGAAAAAATTCGTCCCCCCCTTTTCTCACCGTCCCTGAGAGAGATGAGTGATATATTAAAAAGCAATAAAAAAAAAAAAAAAGAAGAAAAAAATAAAGAAATAAAAAAAAGAGAAAAAGGGCGTTCGAACGTCGTACACCCTTTCCCCTCTTCCATTATATTTCTTTTCTTCGATTTTGTTTCTTTGTCTTCCTTTCTTTCTCACAATTCTCTTTTCTTTGTCTTTTCTTTTTCCTATTTTTTTTCTTTCTCTCTTTTTTTTTTTTCTTTTCTTTTCTTTTCTTTTCTTTAAGAATTCAACCAAAAGTTTCATGAATTTCGTACGTGCATTTCATATGTTCTGTTTAAGTGTGTTGTACGTGTACAGTTTTTGTGTATTGTGTATGTATTAATTTTTTTTTTTTTTTAATATATTTTTCAATTATACATACATACATACATACATACACATATACATACGTATATACATACATATATATATATATATGTATATGTATATGTACGTGTAAAGTTTTCTTCTAATATGTTTACATGTTTATATGTATGTATGTATATATGTATGTATGTATGTGTGTGTGTATGCATGTGTGTTGAGATCTATCTATACAATTACTAATAATTATTTAATATCCCTTTCTCTCTCTCTCTCTCTCTCTCTCTCTCTCTCTTTCTCACGCACACATACACACACACATACACACACACTCTCTCTCTTTCGAATCTGTTCAAGATAGCAGACGACCTACGTGAATAATGATTAATTAATTTCGACTAATTATTTACATAATTAGGGCCCCCAATATATGCTCTAAGCAGTCGGCGCTATGCGAAGGTAATAAACTAATTTCTAAAAATTTTGTTGTAATAATTTATATACAAAGAATATATGCCTGTCATCATTATGACGATCGTCTAAACGTAATTTATTCCCTGGGTGGCCCAGCGAGAATTTCTTCAAAAGAAAGAAAAAAGAAAAAAGAAAAAAGAAGAAGAATAAGAAAAAAAAAAAGAAATAAAGAAAACAAAAAGAGAAAAATAAAAAAAGGAAGAAAAACTTATCGTCATGGTGGAAGGAAGATGAGGACGGGTGGGCGCGGTGGGGTGCGCACAGTATCAAAATTAAAATTCGAAGAGGGATAAGGAAAAAAAAAAAAGAAAAGAAAAGGAAGGAGAAAGAGATAGAAGAAAAGATAAGAAATTTAGCTCAGTGAAATTTAACGATGATCGTGGAGAATGAATGATGGGTGATTGTTGGATGATTGGTGGGCGAGTGGGTGGGTAGGTGGTTAAGAAGGTCATGATGAGGTGGGTCGCATAAATACGATCGATCGTATTATTTTTCTAATAATTAATAACTAATAATAATAATAATAATAATTACTAATAATAATAATTACTACTACCAATAATAATAATAATTAATAATAATTAATAATAATTAATAATAATAATAATGATTAAATCGTTTGTATTTTGTTCGCGACTCGTTTTTAATTAAATTCCTAAAAAACTTTTTCTTATTTTATACACGAAATTGGCAGTGTTTCTTAGCTGGCGTGTGTGTATATTCGTGTGTGTCTATGTTTGTTTGTTTGTTTGTATATTTGTTTGTCGGTTTATTTATTAGATGTATATATATATATATATATATATATATATATATATATATATATATATACACGGTTTTTAATCTCATACATTCTTTCTCTCTTTCTCTCATTCACTCTGTTTTTCTCTCTCGCTCTCTCTCTCTCTCTCTCTCTCTTTCTCTTTTTTCCACATGACACACATAACTGTACAAATGGTTCTAATTTCTACATAATTAATATACGGTCGTATGTATGTGTGTATTTGCGTGTTTGTGTGTGTGTGTGTGTGTGTATTTTTTCTTCTTTTTCCTCTCCTCCTCCTTCTTCTTCCTTTTCCTCTTCTTTATTTTTCATACGATCATCACGTTTCTCCATAATGTTGGTTAAACTATAGTGAAAATAGTGATCATATCCAACTTAACATTTTCTCTCTCTCTCTCTCTCTCTCTCTTTCTGATCTTCATATTCTTTTCTATTCTTTCTTTCCTCCTTCCTTTCCTCCTTTCTTTCCTTCTTTCTTTCGCCAATTGCCCGCCCTTGCCCACCCTTGCCAACCCTTGCCCACCCTTGCCCACCTTCGACCATTCGAAAAGAAAAACTTCGAAAACCCTATTCCGGATCTCGAACCATCGTTCTTGTTTTTTTTTTTTTTTTGGTCTCTCCTTTTTATTATTTCTTTTTTTCTTTTTTCTTTTCTTTTTCTCTCATTCACTTTTTGTTTTTTTCCTCGAAAAATTCTACTAATTCTCCCGTGGTAAATTTGAAAACACAGCCATCGTAAATCTTACCCCGATTACGGGAAGGTAACAGCTCGTAATAGGTTTTTTTTTTCTTATTTTTTTTTTTTTAAACTCGTACAGCATGACGTGTGTGTGCTCTCTATATATCTTTATCTCTCCCTCTCTCCCTCCCGCCCTTCCACCCTCTCTCTCTCTCCCTCTCTCTCTTCAATTATCATCTTTCTCCTTCTCCTTCTCCTCCTTTTCTTCCTCCTTATCATCATATCATCATATCATTATTATCATTACTATATTTATTATTATTAATATTAATATTATTATTAATTATTATTAATTATTATTAATTATTATTATTAATTATTATTAATTATTATTAATCATTATTATTATTATTATTATTAATTATTATTATTATTATTATTATTAATTATTATTATTATTATTATTATTATTATTATTATATTATTATTATTATTATTATTATCGTTATTATCATTATTCATTATTTATTATTATCATTATCAGCGACTCACCATCATGCTGAACGAGACTCAGCAAGAAGAAAGATAAAAATAGGCGACTGTGAAGTAATCGAGAAGTATTTTCAAACCGGACAACAATTAATTCCGCACGCCCCTAATCCGCAGAGTAAAAAAAAAAAAAAGAAAACGATCATCTGCCCACCAATCAATTAAAACCCACCCGCCCACCCGTCTTCTTCTAATCGTCAACCTACCCACCCCTTCGAGGTATACTAAACGATATTGCTCGTTGTTTTCATTCTTAATGTGTGTGTGTGTGTTTTTTTTTTTAAAGTTGAAAGAGATTCGAGATAAGAATTTCTACAAAATAAATAAAAAAAAAAACAAAAAAAAAACCAAAAAGAAAAGAAAAAGAGAGAAAAAAGACAAAAGATCGATACTCAATCCTTAATCTCGCACTTCGTTGATGATTCGTGAGGAAAAGAAAAGAAAAGAAAAAAAAAAATAAATAAATAAATAAAAAACAAAAACAAAAAATAAGGATCGAGTATACCTTTTAGGGTCCATACATTTTTTTTCCTCCTTTCTCTCTCTCTCTCTCTCTCTCTCTCTCTCTATCACTTTCATTTTTTTCTCTTATCAATTTTCATGGCTCATCTTCGTCGTTCACTTCAATTTTGTACACATATGTTAGATTTGAATATATCTCGATAGAAACCGTATATTGGCGTATTTACGAGTCGTCCGATTATATCCTATTCTTACTTTTTTTTTTATTTTTATCCTCTATTATTCCTTCTTCTCTCATTTCTTTCCGCCCCCTTCCCCAACCTGCCCTTTCCCCCATCATTCGTTTTTTTTTCTTTTTTTTTTCGCCATTACAAAACAAAACAAAAACAAAAAAAAAAAAAACTCACTCCATCATAATTTCCTCGTTTTCATTTATTTCAATTTGTTCTTTTAAACCATTTTTGCCGAGCACTATTCACAGACTTGTTTCAAGGAGACCGTCAAAAATCCCGCGTACGGGGAAGAAAAACGGGCCGAACAGATCTTTTCGGTCCATTTTCTTTTTCTTTTTCTTCATTCGATATTCCTCCTTCTCCTGCACAGACCAACACCACCCCCCCCACCTCCACAAAACCCTCTCATTCTTTCTCTATCTTTACGTCTCATCTCGTTCGAACTCGCTTCATTCATTCCTCGACCCACCCACCTGCATCCATCCGCCCACCCACCCACCCATCTATCTGCCCACCTCGGGAAAAAAAAGAAATACGTTTTGTTCTCAAGTAATATCAACTATCTTGATATCGTGATCATCATCATCATCATCATCATCATCATCATCATCAACATCAACATCATCGTCGTCATTGTCGTCATCGTCGTCATAATCATCATAAATCATTATCATTATCATTATCATTAATCATTATCATTATTGTGGTATACATTGGTTCATCGGTTCGTCAGTTAATTCATTCGTTCAATCGTTCAGTTGTTCATTTTATTCTTCCTCCCTCCCTCCCACCTTCCAACCTTTCCATCCTCTCCTCTCCTCCTTTTCTTCCTCCTCCTCCATCTTCTCCAACTTCTCTTTTTTTCTTTCACCATTTGCTTTCTTCGTATGTGTACTTCCGCCGTTATCAGTTTCTACCGAGTCGAAGGATCGAGGTAGATCAAATGCAATATATATCATTTGTTGTTGTTGTTCTTCTTCTTCTTCTTTTTCTTCTTCTTTTTCTTCTTCTTTTTTCTTTTTCTTTTTCCCTTTTTTTTTCTTTGTTTTTCAATATTCCTCGACAGTTAACAATTTTGGTCGTTGATTTATCAAACGTAGATATCGGGACGATCGGTTTGTAATCTTTTTTTTTCTTTCGTTTTTGTTTTGTTTTGTTTTTTTTTTTGTTTTTTTTTTTCGTATACGTAGAGAAAAAAAAGAAAAAAAGAAAAGAAAAAAAAGAAAAAGAGAAGAAAAAGAAAACAAAGAGAAAACAAATTTATATATATATAAATATATATATATATATATAAATGTTGTGTGGTAGTACTATAGCTGTGATAGCAGTTTAGGTAGCAAGTAGTAGTAGTAATAGTAGTAGTAATAGTAGTAGTAGTTAGTAGTAGTAGTAGTAGTAGTAGTAGTAGTAGTAGTAGTAGTAGTAGTAGTAGTAGTAGTAACAGTGCCCGGAAGTGCTAAGGGGCCGGGTGTTAGATATTAATTGATTCCTAAGGCCACCAGAGTGATTATCTCCTTATATTTTCTTTCATTTTTATTTTCTTCTCTCTCTCTCACTCTCTCTCGTTCTCTTGTTAACTAATATCATCGTCGTAATTATACTTTTTTTTCTCTCTTACTCTTTCCCTTTCTTTTTCCCTCTCTCTCTCTCTCTCTCTCTCTCTCTCTCTCTCTCTCTCTCTCTCTCTCTGACGAACTATCACTCCATACACTTCAACAATTCTTATTTGATTTGATATTAAACATTTCATCGATCGATCATCATTGTTTTCATCATCCCATTTTTCTTCTTTTTTTTTCTTTTTTTTTTTTTTTTTTGTTCGAACGACGGTGTAGTACAAAACGTATCCACGGTGAGGCACTTATGAGGCCCAAGCCCAGCTCTTCCGAAGCCGCTTTTGTCTATCCTTTAATATGTTTGTCTCTCTTTACTCTCTCTCTCTCTCTCTTTCTCTTTCTCTCTCTTTTTTTTCTGTCTCTATGTTATGTATATGTGTATACGTATGCATCCATGTGTGTTCGTGTTTATGTATATGTACGTGCGTGCGTGTGTATGTACGTACGTGTGAGTCTCTTAAAAAAAGATAAAGAGACTCTCACTATCTCTCTTTCTTCCTCTCTCTCTCTCTCTCTCTCTCTCTCTCTCTCTCTCTCTCTCTATCTCTCTATCTATCTTTCTCAAACAGGTAAAACGAAGCTTACATCCTTATATTCATCAACGATGATTCCATGGATTCATCATACATGAGATCTAAGAAAGGATTCCTTCTTATTTAGGCTAAATATATTAGAATGTATTATCTTCCTCTTCTTCGTCCTCTTCTATATCTTCTATCTTCTTCCTCTTCTTCCTCTTCTTCTCCTTCTTCTTCTTCTTCCTCTTCATCTTCTTCATGTTCGTTAGGTTAAATCGTTACTATTGCTCTCCGTGTTTCTTGTACTGTAAAATCAGTACAGCTTTGGTCATCTGATTCGAATCATCACATTCGTTCGTCTAACATCGGTCGTTTCCTGCGTCTCACATCATTTATCCAGGTTGTCCAATAATATTTAATTACTATCCAGGCTCCTTTTCATTATACCATCATTACACATTTATCTGGACCTATATTTATCGTCCATGTGTTTATTCGTCATATCCTTTTCTCTCCTTCTCCTTTTCTCTTTTTATCATCTCCTCTCCCTCTCTATCTCTCTCTCTCTCTCTCTCTCTCTCTCTCTCTCTATCTCTCAGTCGTTTTTATTGGCCTCGAATAATCCTCCTGGCGAGACATTATCACGAATACTTAACTGGTTTTCGACGTTGTTTAACTCTTGTCATAGATGGTATACCACCGCACATCGCCGGATATAATGCTAGGCTAACTTCTTCAGGATTTTTCCCAGCTAATTTACGTATCCCTACGTGTTTTGTGCTTTGTACTTCGGATTCTAATACCCATTCGTCCGGTTCTCTGTATATATAGAAGAGAGAAAAAAAAAAAAAAAAAAAAAAAAAAAAAAAGAAAAAAGAGAGATAAAGATGAATCATATGAATTTTATTTGCGTCAACTAAAATAAATTGATATTCCAACGGGAGAGGGCGGGGGTGGGAGAAGAGGGAAGGAGGGTGAAGGGGGAGGATGAAGAAAAACAAAAAACAAAAAAAGGAATAAAACACTTACATGTCCTGAGGATACCATCGTAGCAGGACTTTGATTTTCCCGTCCGTCTCTACTCTTCTTGCTAATACCTAAAAAAGAAAAAGAGAAAAGAAAAAAAGAATGGCATAAACGGGATCTAACCAGATGACGATAATTATTGTTAGATATTTATTAACGACGACACCGGTTGAATTATATATAAATATTTATATATATATATATATATATAGGTATTTGAACTTACTTGACTAGTTAGGGCCATCGAGTCACCAGGCGTCTCGGCTAACCGACCTTGCGTTCTTGACTTAGCCAGCTCCAATAATCTATGTTGAAGACCTTCCATGACTCCAGAATCGAAATAATCAAAAAGTCGTGCTATGAGAGAGAGAGAGAAGAAAAGAGAGAGAGAGAGAGAAAGAGAGAGAGAGAGAGAGAGAAAGAGAGAGAGAGAGAGAGAGAAAGAGAAAGAGAGAAAGAGAGAGAGAGAGAGAAAAAAAATAATAAAAAAAAAAACAAAAAAGAAAAACAAAATTAGAGAGAAACATTATCAACGAGCAATCCTACGATTATTGCCAATTGTTAAGAAAAAAAAAAAATGTATATATATACATATATATATATATATATTTTTTTTCTTTCTTTCTTTTTTCATATACTAATCGAATATCATTTTTGTTTATTTACCAGACCATGGCTGTCTTCTGTATCTCAATCTCTTTCCATTTCTCCTGACGAGCTTTCCGCCATTCTCGCAACTCCTTCTACCGCTGCTACTATTCGTTTCAGGTTGATTGAAATGACCATTAACGTGCCTCTCCAATGTCGTCTGTAAACAATAATTACGTCAAATTTCATATTAGTCCCATCGAATCGTTCGGCACTTTCCAGGGAGAGCCTCATCCAATAAGATCAAAAGTTAAAAGAGATGAAAAGGAAGGTGAGGGCAGGTGTCGGTTTTGGCCCTGACCTGGAATTTAAATTTTGACATTTCCTTCTTTTGACGCCTCTTTACGCTATAAAATAATCATCGATATCAATTTGAAATCATTTGACAAAAAAGAAGAGGAAAAAGTTTTTGATCAACGATGATGATTTTTACCTTTGCGGTAACGACAAAGATGACGATTTATACTAATACCAATAATAATAACAATAACAAAAGTCCCTAAACTGAGCAAACCTGGGAAGGTTCGTTTTATATAGGATTTGCAAGAACAAAAGAAGAAAAAAAACAAAAAAAAAATATACAAGGTTTCAGCTGTCACTGGAAAATGCCGATACCTCGGGAATTCATAGGTAACCACCAGGGACGGTTAAAGACTAAAGACTTTTCTTCCATCCCCGATTAATCTTTATCTCCCATAATCGACAGATTCAATTTTAAATTACTTTACAGGACCTAACCATTCCGCGGATAATTTTGCTGATCTCATTGACAATTAATACGACAACAATAACAATAACCATTATGTACGACAACAATATATGGTATATATATATATAGTATACTAGTGGCCAATCATAAAGCGAATAAAATTCTTATTTTTTTGTTTTTACTTTCGTTTGATAATACCGAATTAGCGAACGATCACCTCAACATTAGGATTCTAAAATAGATACGACGAGGGCAAATGATGGATGGGTGATTGGGTTATCGACAGAGAAAGGGTGGGGAGGGTAGAAAGTCTTCGTTCTTTTATTATTGGTGTATCATCTGGTCTAAGGTTCGTTCCTTTTCTTTCTCTTCTTTTATTTTTTTTTCTTTTCTTTTCTTTTTTTCTTTTCAACGTAAAATACATTACCCAAGAAGATAATCGGTGGTAGAGGTTAGGTGGTTTTGTGAGTTGATGAGGGATATAAAGGTATAAAAAGATACAATTGAAAAACGACAAACACAGAGACAGACGCGCATCGTCTGACCAGGATGTTTCCCATCGTGTATGGACACTATGATATTCGGATGAACAGAGAACAACAGGTTAAACATGTTATTAGTTCGTCTTTCGTTTAAAATGTTTCCTTCTTTTGTCTGTTTTCTTTCTTTTTTTTTCTTGCGGGTCTGTTAAGAAAAAAAAAAAAAATAAATAAAAACAGGGGGAAAAAAATATAGATGCGCGAATGGCCCAGAAAGAAGAATAAGAGGTTTCCTTCCCCCCCCCTGTCTCCTGATCCCCCTCCCACCCACATAAAAAGTTCCTTAACATTGGACCTTGCCAAAGAAGAATATTTTTTTGTCGCTTCCGCGTTCATCATTGTTTCCTTTTCTCTAAAAGTGAAATATGGAAAGGAAACGTATACATATACATATTCGAATATATCCAGGAAAAGAATTAATACTTGTAAACAAAGGAAGAGCTATACAATAAATCCCTATAATTATTTTCGAAAGTGGAGTTAAGAAGTGATTAAAAAAAAAAAATAAATAAAATAAATAAAAGACCAGAAGCCAGATTTACGGGGACTTTTGTAAAAAAAAAAGTCTTCCCTCCTAATTCGAAAGATAACAATTCGAAAAACATTTTGAGACGAAAATATATTTTCACAATCGCGTCGATTATTTATATATATATATATATATATATATACACCTACGCGAAATTAAAATATATAGATAAATCCCAGCGGACGTTTTTATACCTGTGAACTAAATCTACTGCCGCATCCATCGACGATACAACGAAACGGTTTGTTTCCACCATGTGAAAGGACATGTCTTTCTAGCCATCTTCTCGAACAGGACGTTCTTCCTTGTACCTTACAACCTAACCAATGACAGACGAAATTGTCTCCACCGGTTTGGGTATTGATATGAGCGACCTATTGAAATTGAGAGAAAGAGAGAGGGAGAGAGGGAGTGAGAGAGAGAGAGAGAGGATGGGAAAGGAAAAGATTAAAAATTATTAATTATTTCTAAATTTATAAATCATAATGACAAATTATATTTAGATTATTATTGAAAGTAAGTTCGTTAAGCGGTTATGATAAATTTATAATAAAACAGGATAACAAGATTGACTAGGATAATGATAAACCTTTTACCTGTAAATGTTCAAGAAGACCTGTGCTAGATTCGAAACTAGCTTCGCACTTGTCCCATCGACAAATCCCACTGTCGGTTGGCTGTGACCTATCCTTTTCCGGTGCTCTGGCTGGGAAACGTATCGTTGTTGGAGCTGATAATATTGGAGAAAGTGAATGATGCGTTTTCGATTCGCTACTCCTAGATGAGGAATCCTCTTCCTCTTCTTCAACGTCCTCCTCATCTCCAACAGATGATGACGATATTTTCGTCTGACACTTATCACTTTCTATTGGCGATAACCTCGACAATGGATCCTGATTGTTCTGTGAACGTATAGTACCGATCAAATTGTTACAACCGTTCGTTAAATTATTGTTCTCGTTGACATGCGCTTTAGATGAAAGGATGCAACCCTTAAAATCATTTGTTGACGGGGGATTTGCCGTTGGGGTTGACGGCGGTGAACACGTTTTCATTGGGTTAGGACTTGCCTCTGAGGTAAGCCTGAAATATAATTTGATCATTAGATCAAATGTTTAAAAAATAAACTTTTCATTCTTTTTTTGCAATAAATATTACCTGAGCGAGGATATCTTGCAGGGTGGTATATTTTTAAGAACGTCGTTCGATATAGGCAAACTTGGCAGGGGTTTCGTTAATTTTTTCTCCATTTTAACATTGGCCCTAGGTACGATGACAATAGGTGTCTTTTTGTTAGGCGGCGGCGGCGACATGTTGACTGTTCGAACCTCCCAATCGTTTGTAGCTGTTGTCGTACGAGGATTTGATGGAACAGTACCGAGGTATTTGGCCAAGCCACCTTTGTTCCTTTGCACGGTAGGTGGCCTTCGAAATTCTGTGGTTGTTTTAGCAACCAGTACCGACATTGTTTCCGACGTCTTCTTAAGCTTTTAGAAACGATTTAAAAAAAAATATATATATATATATAATTAAACAACAACAACAACAACAACAACAGCAACAATAGTAATAATAATAACAATCATAATGACGAATGATCAGGAAACATTAATATCATAAACTTACTTTCGGTTGTTGCGGTTTAATCTGTGTCTTAAAATATTCCGTTATTTTCCCTTGGGAGGATGATTCGTTATGGTGTATAACACCAACTGGCTTGTTACTGTTCGCCTTTGACGATCCACGTGAAGTTGGATCAGCTGCTCCGGACCTCGGCAATGTTCCTGCTTCTGGCTCACCTTTCAGTCTCTTGTAAGTTGAACAAGCGGTTGCCGCCAATGGCGGGGTCCAGGGCCACTGGGGCCTGGTACCCAATTGCGAGGACGGCGCCAGCTTGGGCAAACTTGGTAATGGGCTTGCCGATGCTCCTCTTATTGCTACACCCTCGTCGCTACTTGTACTACACGGTGAGCCTGGCTCGGTGATGTCACTTGTACCGCTACTGCTACACTCCCCGCACGAAACCGCAACTCCGCTGATATGAAAAACAAACAAACAAACAAATGAACGAACGAATTCAAATAAAATATAAAAACGTATCCTCTAAGTTTGCGCGTGTATGTGGTATGGGTAAGTGTAGGTTTGAGTCAAAATGGAATAGTGTTTCATTTTCGTTTGATTTTACGTTCTTAATTTTTTTTTTTTTTTTTTTTTTCTTTTTTTAGGATTATTTTGCTTATGTCAATTATTCATGTCATTTTGAAAAATCAGGCTAAATCCGATTTTTCAAGAAAAAAAATTGAAAATATCGTTTTCGGTTCCTCTAGGGTACGAATTGGGAAGGCTTACAGGAAATTGCACGATCACGTTCTCTGGGTAATCCCATTAGACCAACTGGGATAACCTTATTATGGGGCCAGACATTTTCAATTGGCTTGCAATGACTTTCTCTCTCTCTCTCTCTCTCTTTCTCTCTATCTATCTATCTATCTATCTCTCTTTTGCTTAGTGATGTTGCTGTTGTTGTTTCCTAGCCCCTGGGCAATATCCTGTTCTTTTTTCTTTCTCTCTCTCTCTCTCTCTCTCTCTTCACAGATTTATGCTCCAATCCAAAAAGAGAATCCGTGCGCCTTTGGCTGCATGGCAACAAATAGAAAAAAAATGGACAGAGAGAGAGAGAGAGAGAGAGACAATCCTCGATCCTAATTGGTAGAACGATTTATTTTAAACCTAACCATCTTTCAAAATGAAAAAAATTTAAGTTTGACCAAGTACAAATTAAAAATTTTGCATCATTTTTATACGATTTCTTTGTTCTCTTTAAATCGTAAAATTTGAACGCGAAGAGAAGAAAAGAAATTAAAAAAAAAAAAAAAGAAAACAAAAAAAAAAACAAAACAAAAAACAAGAAAACAAAACAAAAAACAAAAACCAAAAAGAAAATAAATAAAAATAAAAAAAGAAATGGAAAAAAAATATTATCCATATAACTGTTATTACTTATAATAATTTTATAATAATTTACGTAATATTATAAATCGTTTATTATTCGATAAAATGAAATCTATTGCATGTAATAATAACAAATGACAAAAGTAATTTTCAAATAACAATGAAAATTCTTTTTTCTTTTGTTTTTTTTTTTTTTTTTTTTTTTTTTTAAATAAATATATAAAACACAAACTATCGATCGTCGAACGCAATAAAACACGAACAACGTGATCATAATAATGGAAAAAAAAAAAAAGAAAAAAAAAGAAAAAAGAAAAAAGAAGAGAGAGAGAGAGAGAGAGAGAGAGAGAGAGAGAGAGAGAGAGAGAGAATCGGATCTTCCATCTCACTTCAGCAGACTGGTTCAGATATTTTAAGATTACCAGCTTACTCGATGTTTTGCGCTCGCGCTTACACACAACCATATAATACTACAAGCGTACGCACTCACGTTTGCTTACATACGAACGCACACACACACACACACACACACATACTACAAACATATACACACACGCACGTCTATATATATATATATATATATATACATACATATATATATATAACACACGTAGACACACAAGTACGACGTCACGGTGAGCGAAAGACACTGACCTTTCCACATTACGATTCCGACATTGCGTTTACGCAACGACGCACTTCACCGCGCGGCCAGCGAGGGGAAAGTGCGCCAGCGCGCACAAGAGAGAGAGACAGAGAGAGAGAGAGAGAGCGAACGAGAGAGAGAGAGAGCGAACGAGAGAGAGAGAGAGAGAGCGAACGAGAGAGAGAGAGAGATAGAGATAGATAGATAAAGCATTCATTAAAGCTTCACCGGAAGAATCCTCAACCTCGATGACCCCGAAATTTAATGATAATTAATTTGGACAGTTCTTTTTATTTTTCTCCTTCTTTTTTCTCTTCCTTTTCTTCTTTTTTTTTTCTTTCTTTCTTTCTTTCTTTTTTTCTTTTTTCTTTTTTTTTTCTTCCTTTTTCGTCGCCGAAACACGTCCTTTTAATTTCAATAATTCGAATAACCCAAAAAAAAAAAAAGATTTATATCGTATATATGAATGAGAGAGAGAGAGAGAGAGAGAGAGAGAAAGAGAGAGAGATTCATTGAATGTGTGAAAGGTCAAGAAACGCGATCAACCTCGTTCGAAACATGAGATGAATTTGAAATGGGCCAACGTGACGCCTCCCCACCCTTTCTCACCCCTAACAAACCTAACTAGGCAATTAACAAATGATTATCTCTCTCCCTCTCTCTCTCTCTCTCTCTCTCTCTCTCTCTTTCTATTATTATCCATCTATTTATTTATCCATTTATCTATCCATCACTTTCATTAGAAATTACATTTACCATAAATGACGACGCTCTTCAAACGTTATCCTCGCTATTATTATTATTATTTATTATTTATTATTTATTATTATTATTATTATTATTATTATTATTATTATTATTATCAAAATCGAGATATTAAAAAGAAAAAGAAAAGAAAATAGGAAAGAAAAGGAAACGAAACGCGAATCTCCTACAACGAGTTCATTTTTCGCGCATCGACGATTTTTATTTATTTATATTCTTTTTAATTATCATTCTCGTTTCTCTCTCTTCTCTTCTTTTGTTTTTTGTTCGACAAAAAAAAAAAAAAAGGAGGGATGAAGATGTCAAAAAAAAAAAAAAAAGAAACAAAAAAAAAAAAAAAAGAAGAAAAACAGACGATCCCACCCTCTCGCACTCACCCCAGTTTCAAAAAGAAAAAACGATTTTATTTTTTTTCGAAGAAAGAACAGTTTCATTTCTCTTTTTTTCTTTTCTTTTTCTTTCTTTTTTTTTCTTTCTTATCGAGAAAAATTGTTCCAACCTTGCAGGTGGCTCCTCTATACGGAGATGCACCGAAGCTACGAGACCCACTCTCTCTCTCTCTCTCTCTCTTTTTCTCTCTCTTCTCTCACGCCCTCTCTCTTTCCTCTTTCACTAACACACACGCTAACCCATCTCACTCACTCTATTTCCCTCTCTTTCTTTTTCTCTATCCATGTTCGATCTACCTCTTTCCTCCCTCACTATTACAGCTAGAGTACACTTTACTCTCTTCAATACACTCGCTCACATACCTCTTTCTTACTTACACACACACACACACACACACACACACATATATATATATACATAAATACATACATATACAGACGCGTAACACCCTCAATCCCCATTTCTATCTCTTTCCCTCTCACACATTCCCCATAACTCCTTCTCTCTTTATGGTACACTACTCTCCGGCTTGTACGATCCTCTCTATTGTTGCACTCACTCTACCAATTTCCCTCTTCCACCTTCCCCGCCATTGCCCACTGTGTCTTTCTCATCCCCACGCCCTTTTTCATCCCCACCAAACCAATCCATGTATTTTCTCTCCTCCCAGATCTCTCATCCTAGCCTTCTTCCTCTTCCTCTTCCTCTTTCTCTCTCTCTCTCTCTCTTTTTCTCTCTCTCTTTTTCTCTCTCTCTTTTTCTCTCTCTCTTTTTCTCTCTCTCTCTCTCTGTCTTTATATCTCCCTTTATCCATACTTTTCCCATACTTATTTATCAATGCTCTTACGGTTTCTTTTTTCATTTTTAATTGCATTTTTGAAAAGGAACAAAGAGAAATGATTTTCGATTGACAACACATCGTGCGGAATGTGATACCATTCGTGAGAATTACTTCTTTTTTTTTTTTTTTTTTTTTTTTTATTGCGCGAGAAAAGAAAAAAGAAAAAAACAGAAAAAGAAGAAAGAAATGACAAATGCAATAATACAGCGTTTAAAGTGGTATATTAAAATACAGTGGAACGTAACTTATGGTTTTCATCGATTTTCTTTCTTTCTTTTTCTTTTTTTTTTTTTTTCTTTTTTAATATTGCGAAATAATACTATGCGGAATGTAATACTATTACTTTTGTGTGTGTGTGTGTGTGTGTGTGTGTGTGAGAAACATTGAGAGAAAGATAAAACACGTAGAGCAACGCAGTTTTTAAACCGGTGTATTAAAATATAAGTAACCGATGTAACTTATGGTTTTCATTGATTCTTAAATTATTGTAAAAAAAAAAAAAAAAAAAAAAAAAGAAGAAGAAAGAAAAGATAAAAAAAGCTACGCGGAATGTAATACCATTTGCAAAATTTCTTTTCGATTTGTTAGAAAGAATGAGAGCAAGAGAAAGAGATAGAAAATGTAATACTACAGTGTTTCAATTTGTCCATTAAAATACATTGGACAGTATAACTGGAGTGTTTAAACTTGTGTATTAAAATAAAGTATAACGTAACACTGTGAAGCCTTTTAATTTTTTTTTCTTTCTTTTTTCTTCTTTTTTTCTTTTTTTTTTTTTTTTTTTTTCTTTTTATTAATATACGGTATAATGTAACTGCACTAGTAGCGCGCTCTTAAACATTTCTATCCTTCTCTATTTTCTCTCTCTCTTTTTCTCTTTCTCTTTTTTTCTCTCTCTCTCTCTCTCTTTCTCTCTCGTACGGTCACTCTATGTTTCTCTGTTCTCTCTTTGTCTGGCACAGGACGGCGGAAATGCATGCTCACCTAAATACCTTGAGTTATATTCACAGCCAGAAACTAGAGAGCACTGCTGAAACTCAACGGATAACGACTACGTGTCTATATGTGTATCCATGTTACTATTCGTTTGAAATGTAATAGAAATAAAGAAAGAACGAGAAAGACAGAAAAGACAGAGAGAAAGAGAGGGAGAGAGAGAGAAAGAGAGGGAGAGAGAGAGAGAGAGAGAGAGAGAGAGAGAGAGAATAAAATAGATAGAAAATAAAAAATGTATAATAACCCTAAGATAATTCTTGTTCTCAACTATATAATTTTTACTTCGACAAGTTTTTTTTTTTTTTTTTTTTTTTTAATAGTTTATGTATACGTACATGCACTCTGTGTGTATGTATGTGTCTTACGTGTGTCTATATGTATATGGAAAACTCATGACTAGCAATTTTCAAAGTAATTGCTAAAGGGTAAGCCTTGATTACTATCTAGGACGTTATTCATCCCTATTGGGGTAGGACGAACCCTTCGTTTCATATAAAAAATTCCATTTTCTCTTCTTCCTTTTCTTTTTTATTTTCTCTCCCCCCCCCTCTCTCTCTCTCTCTTTCTCTGTCTCTCTCTTTTTTTTTTCAATGCTCATTTCAACAAATAAATAATTCTTATTCGGACGATTTCGTTTTTCTTAATTTTCTTTTTCCTACAATTTCTTCTTTAGCTGCTTTTCTCTTCGATGTGAAGACATCGAATTTATTCGGCCCTGGACGGCCATCTTTGAAAAAAATATGGAGGATATATTTAACCTAAGTCTCATTTAAGTTGCCCAGAAATTTTCTCATTTTAATTGCATTCGATTTAAATAATAAACTTTTTCATAATAAAGTTTTCGTCTCTAAAAAAAAAAAGAAAAAAAAAAAAAAGAAAAAAGAAAAATATTAATCTAACAATTACACTTATATTAATAAATACTTCGCTCGACAAAATAGGATTTTCTAAGGGAGAACGCAGCCATCTTGAAGATAACCTCTCTTTCATTCCTATGCCCTTTCTCTTTTCCTTCGCGTTCTTGCCTTTCCATTCTTGCGTTTCCCTACGCCCTTCGTCCTAAAGAGAGGAAGAGAAACAGAGACAGAGACAGAGACAGAGGCAGAGACAGAGACAGAGACAGAGAGAGAGAAAGAGAGAGAGAGAGAGAGAGAGAAAAAGAAAGAATGAAAGAAAGGTAGAGACGGGTTTCTCTCTTCCCTTTCGCACCGGTCGATTCCCATCAATTTCGTTAAATTTTTCATCGAAAGCCAGGACTCGAAGAGCTCAGCCTTGGTAATCCTGTCGAGACCGTTCTTTTTCTTTTCCTTTTTATTTATTTATTTTTCTTTTTTTCTTTTCCTTTCACGTCGGTAGACGAAGGGTAATCTTTTTTTTCTCTTCTCTCTCTTTTTCTTTTTTTTTTTTTGTATTTCTTTTCATTTATTTACTCTACTCGATCAACCCTAATCTAATACCCTATAATTTATTATAGATTTACAAAATATATTATATATATATATATATATATATATATATATATATAATTAATAATTTATATAATATTATATTATTGATAATTTGCCAAAAGCATATGTATTTTACTTTTTATTTATTATTTGCTAAAATTTGCAAATTAATAATAATAATAATAATAATAATACTAATAATAATAATAATAATAACAATAACGACATATGTTTTTAGCAAATTAAAAACAAATAAAAAGAAAAAGAATAATAATAATAATAATAATAATAATAATAATAATAATAACAATAATAATAATAATAATAATAACAGTAATGTATGAAAAATTATTTGATATATTTTAGTAAGATATGAGAACTGTGATCAGAATGCGGAAAAATTTTATTGGACGTCCTCCACGTCGGCACCGATCGATAAATCGAACTTTCTTCCGAAGGTTTTGGCAGGGAAGATCGAGGCCAGATTATATGATTTGGAACAGAACATTCTCGTCCATCCTGGACACGTTCGATAACTGACCTACACTCACTCCTTTCATTCTCGACGTGGTCACGCGAGCTTGCGTACGCACAATATAACACACACATACACACACACAGACACACACAGACATACAGACAGAATTTCTACCCTTTTATACTGAAATTGTATTCGTTCATATTCGCGATATGATACAAAGTACACACAACCCCTTCCCACCCACCACCTACCTCTCCAACCCCCCGTCCGATTATCGAGGGGTTTCGATTTCAACGCTCTGTTTTTGATTCCATTAGGAAAAAAAAAAAAGAAACAAAAAAAAAAAGTAACAAATATAATGAAATCTGAAATTTGTTCGTTCACTTTCAACAATGTTCGCCTTGTTCATACTAATTCAAAAGTAATGTCAAAAATTTCGTTTCTTTCCTTTTTTTTTTTTTTTTTTTTTTTTATGAAACATTCAGCTTCATTTTCGTTAAGGAGAAAAGAAAAAAGAGAATAAAAATTCAAAAATTCATTCAGTATCATTTAAGCCAAAATATTCCACCTCAAATCCCATTTCATGGAACGTTCGCGTTCATTTCCCTTTTTTTTTTTTTTCTTTTCGTCATATTTCATTGATAAAAAACGAAAAAGAAAAAGGAAAAAAAAAAAAAAGAAAAAAGAAGAAAGGAAATAAATAAAAAAGTCATAAAATGCGTTCATATCTTATCTACGACACCTTTAAACTTTCATTTTGAATAAAAGGGATCAAAATCAGGAGAAATGAGTGCGACACCGGGATTTCAGAAGGAAGAATCCAAGAAGATTGGCAGAAGGTCGAGGTTATTTGCTGGGAAATTGCGAGGCCGAGAAGGTTCATCGAAGGTAGAGATGGAATAAGGGATGGGAGACTGGGAAACTTTGATAAAGGAAGAAAAGGGAGGGAGAGAGGGTTCAGGGAAGGCTAAGGAGCTACTGAAAAGGTTTCCTATGTTACTTTCGTACATTCCCTGTCAACGAAATCTCAACAATTTTACCGATC
This sequence comes from Vespa mandarinia, assembly GCF_014083535.2. NCBI lineage: Eukaryota > Metazoa > Arthropoda > Insecta > Hymenoptera > Vespidae > Vespa > Vespa mandarinia. The sequence continues at coordinate 633,551 of NW_023395865.1, read as the reverse complement.
GAATCAGAAATATTCAATCTAAATAAAAAACAAAAAAACATTACCTCAACATATAGATATATATTCCTAAGTTCATCACTATATAGAAAGAAGAAAAAAAATAAATATATATACAGAAAAATTTCTAGAAAAAAAATTCAGCATATATATATATATATATATATATGTCTGTGTGTGTGTTAATGTTTATGAATATATAAAAAAATATATATATGTATATAAAAAATTTTGAATCTTTATATAACCAATAAGTTAAATAAATTTTGGGTTCAAATTTTGGTCAAGCGGTTTAAATGAAAGGTTACAAAATCGAAGATCGTAGGTTCAAATCCCGACAGAGAAAAGAGGGAGAGACAATGAAAAGATTATATTTAAATTAAAAAAAATTAAAATTTAATATTTCCAAAATTAATCGGGTTTTTTTTCTTCAAAACGATTTAAATCGTAGGATTTAAATTTGAATATTCTGAAAGGATTCTCAAAACCTCTCGAAAGGTTTCCAAATTACTTCGAAATGATTTCTACGAAACTTATGACGTGCTGATGATGGATTTATCGATTAAAATATAAATTAATGATAATTTATCGATTAAAATATAAAAGAAGAACCTCTTTATTTTTTTCTTTCTAATTTTTCCTTTTATTATTATTATTATTATTATTATTATTATTATTATTATTACTAATTATTATTATTAATTGACGATATTGTGCAGGTTGAACAGCTGCCAGCTTGTAAAACAATACTATTGCCTGCGGGTATAATTTAAGACATTATCGCGACCAATAAACAATAATACCACTGGCCATTCTCTGTCTCTCTCTCTCTCTTTCTCACACACATATACATATATAAACACACACACACACACACACACACAGAGAGAGAGGTAGAATTGAAGTACTTGGCGAAGCTTTTGTTAGAGAGCTTGTTGAACGATTCATTTTTTAAAGGATCAAAGAAAGATTATGATTGAGAGAGTAAAACCCGATTCGATTGTTAATTTTGTTCTTCGATTCTCAATAATGATTTTCTATGTGAGAAAAAAAAGAGCGCGCGCGCGCGTGTGTGTGTGTGTGTGTGTAAGAGATATGTATAATAGATTGTAGATCCATTCTCTGGAGTTTAATTGTGATAATAAAAAATGTAAAGGCAAAATGAACGATCGATAATAATGAAAACGATTGTACAAATGAAGTATGTTAAAACGAAGTTTTGTTTATTTAATAGAAAAAAAAAAACAAAACAAAAAAGGACCAAAAACAAAGAGAAAACTCCCAGTAATGTATCAATATCAAAAATATCTTCGTCCTTCAAAATTTTTTCTTGTATTTTAAATTATATATATATACCTAATGTAAATACCTTGTTAATTAAAAATACAAAATCAGTGATAAGTAACAATGTCAAAAAAAAAAAAAAAAAAAAAAAAAAAGAAAAAAAAATACAAAACCCACACCAAACAATATTTTTTAATCATGAATGAACAATATTTGTATATATAATATATACATATACATTCACACATAGAGACATACACACACATATACATATGTATGTATGTATGTATATATGAATATATATATAGGAATTAATAGGAGTCAATGGTTATATATAAAGTATCGATAATCGATATATACATATATATACAATAGTATTTGATCTAATGAAAGGCTATAATATAAGGATGTATGGTATTGGTGGTTTTAATATACCCAAGCACATTTTGCTTATTAATCTAATATATGGCTAGCGGTATATAAAGGTTCGTTTCGATGATATACGCCTGTAACCGATCGACGAGATGGCAATTAATTATGTCTGCTTGAGTGAAACCGAACCACTATATCATCCGTTCCATCCATTTATCTATATTTACCTATACATACATACATACATATATATATATATATATATATATATATATATATAATAATAATAATTGTCTTATTTCAGGCAGATTATCTTTTGAAAATTAAATGCTACTCTTTCTCTTATCAATTTACGATTACTCTAAATTGATCTGTTAAAGGACATTAAGCTATTCAAATACTAATATGAAAGAGAAAAATGTGAGATAGGTAATATACAATGAAAAAACAAGAAAAAAAAAAATGAGATATCGTGCAAAAAGTATATAAAAAAAAAAAAAAGAAAAAAAGATTAACGAGCCTGTATTGGATCAAAAAAATAAAAAAAAAAAAAAAAAAAAACTAGGGAGAGAGAAAAAAATGTATAATACAATTTATTTTCGAACAAAACGATCGTTTCCCTTCGTATACACGACGCCCTAAGGCCATCTGAAAGGGAGGAAAACTTATCTATATATATATATATATATATATGTATGTATGTATGTATGTATGTATGTATGTATGTATGTATGTATGTATGTATGTATATACGGGGTGTGTCCGAAGTGAGCATATTTATTTTCTCGAAAAACGTACCCAATAATTTCCATACTATACTGTTTTCGCAGTCATCATCATTGATCACATATTTCTCAATTAGGACTTTTCATTTGTTTATTTTCATGTTTCTGTTATTTTTATTTATTTATTTATTTATTTATTTTTTTTTTTTGACCAATTTCTTGTCTCTTTTTTTTTGGTTCCTTCGTTCAAATGATTCAAATTCCTTTGTCCATTTTGTTCGAATGGACGGATACTTTCAAGGGACACCCCGTATAACGGTACAATGAGAAACTTAATCCCTTAGACTTTAACCCCCATACTTGGTACGTACGATTGACAGGTATTCTTTTTTTTTTTGGTTTCTTCCTTTTGTTTTTTTATTCCTTTTCTTTTTTTTTCTTTTTTTTGTTTTCTTTACTGTCTTCTTGACAAATATATTTACTTCCTCCTACGGCATAGAGTATAGAGAAAGTTAATGGTCATTTGGGATGGTATCACTTACACCATAAAAATTTAATCTTTTCTATGGGTCCTGCAGTTAAAACTTTCAAGGATATTATCCTTCGAACATTCTCAATTTAAGTGAATTTATTTAAAAAGATATTCAACAAAGAAAAAAAAAAAGACAGACAGAGAGAGAGAGAGAGAGAGAGAGATTATTAATGTAAATCTGAAGAGAAGGACAATAAATAAATGTCCGTTTATGTATTCACGTATATATATATATATGTAAGTATGTACGTATATATGTATTGATATATCCTTGACATACTTAATCTCATTTATCGTTGAAAATAATTCTTCCTTAGTCTCTGGATTCATCTTGAGAATATTTAGAATAAGACTAGTCAAGAAAGTTCTTCTATAATTCTCGATTGCATCATCAGCAATACCGAGTAATATTCATATACATATATGTACATATATATACACATATACATATATATATATATATATATGTATGTATGTATGGATGCATACAATTCGTCTTACTTTCTCTCTCTATCTCTCTCTATCTCTCTCTCTCTAACATATATATTTCAGATGAAGTGATGCAGAGCAATCTCACTTTCATTAGAAACATACACATGTAGACGTATACATATATATATATATATATATAAAATTGTTTATGTATTTATATACATATATGAATATATAATTTTAATGTAACTTTATGGAATTAATTATAGAATTAGTTTAGTATTATCGAAAACCATATATATATGCATACATGCATACATACATACATATATACATACAAACATATATATATCGGTTTACATATCTTCACCTTCGTTTTTCATCATATAAAAAGCTATGAGTTCTAAAAAGTATCAACTTTCGAATCTCAGGGGTTCCTTTAGGCGTGTATGTAAAGGTGTTACTTGAGAAGTAGAAAAAGTAGAATAAATAGAAGAAGAAAAACAAGTACAAGTAGTAGAAGAAGTAGAAAAGGAGATGATGGAAAAGGAGAAGCTGAGAGAAGGGCCAAGGTTTTCTTCGTTGGTGGCTGAACATTTTTTTCTTCTAACAACAACAACAACAACAACAACAGCAATAATAATAATAATAATAATAATAATAATAATAATAATAATAATAGTAATAATAATAATAATAATAATAATAGAAAAAAGATATTATATTTGAGAATTGATTATCAAGAAAACAAAAAATACATCCCTGGAACATCAATATTAAACGACGTTTCTTCTTCGATAATACTCTGATGGCCCACCAATGGCCCACCAAATGGCCCACCCTTCAATAATCTTGGAAGATTATACGGGCGAAGAGTATTTTCAATATATTCTTTAAACGTTATCCTTTAACGTGATTATTTCTCTGGCCCACCCAATGCACACCCTTAGAAATTGCCTACCCACCCTCGATAAAAGAAGAAGAAGAAGAAGAAGAAGAAGAAGAAAAAAAGTAAAACAAGGAAATATTTTTAGGAAAATGACATTCGGGGATAATAATGGTAAGAGACAGAGACAAAGACGAAGAGAGGAAAGAGAGAGAGAGAGAGAGAGAGAGAGATTAAAAGTCAAGATAGGGATCATAAAGGATTTATAATTTTATGGTTGTACCTGTCTTAAGGATAAGGTTGAGAGGGTACTCGTTTACACGAGAGAGCCTGCAAACTACTGTTACTTTCACGGAACTGTCATAACGGACTATCCTTGGCTTGGTGTACAATAGCAACTCCTCCTTCGATGGTTTATTACACAGGAGTGAAAGACAGAGATAGAGATAGAGACAGAGGAAGAGAGAGAGAGAGAGAGACAGATATATATATACAGCGTAGGAGAACAGGTATTCTCTCTTTCTCTCTTTCTCTTTCCCTATATCTATCCATCTCTTTCTCACTTTCTCATTTATCATCTTTCGACTCACTCATAAATTCGACTTGACCAAAGCCAAAGCTTTTCTTCTCTCTCTCTCTCACTCTCATTCTCTCTAGCTTTCTATACACTGACAAACATTTTCTATAATGATTCTAACGTACCGTTAGAGAGAGAGAGAGAGAGAGAGAGAGAGAGAGAGAGAGAGAGAGAGAGAGAGAGAGAGAGAGAGAGAGAGAGAGAGAGAGAGAGACGTATTACCAGCTCGTTGTTGTGGAAAAAAGAAGAAAGAAAAGAGGAAAAAAAAATTTCTTTCACCTCCCACGAGAAAATCAATCCAAACTTTTTTAGAAAAATATTTCAAATAAGAAAAAAAAGAAGAAAAATATTTCCAAGTGACATCTGGTAAGATTATTATTATTATTATTATTATTATTATTATTATTATTATTATTATTATTATTATTATTATTATTATTATTATTATTCTTTTTTTTATTTCCTTTAAATAATTATTTATTATTATTACTTCCTTTCTTTGTAGATATTCTTTTTATAATCATTTTTCTTTTTTCAAAATTCTTCCAAATGAAATTCATTAGGAATGAATTTTTGAAATACGATCGAACTATAATGTCGTTTGGCTATTTTCCAAAATATTTCTTCTTTTCTTTTTTTTTTTTATCTTCTTTCCACCCATCCCACCCATCCCACCCATCTCACCTTTTAGAAATGCCCTAATAAGATATTTTCTAATAATAATTATGCGTGACAATTAAAACAAAAAAAAAAAAAGGAACAATGTAACGATGTAACGATGGAACGATATAACGATGGAATTCAGTTGTAAGGGAAAAAAGAGAAAAAAAAAAGAAGGAAAGGAAGAAAGAAAAAATAAATAAAAAAGTAAATAAATAAAAAATAAAAGAAAAAAAAAAAATAAATAAATAGATGAGATTGGAATACAGGATAAATCCTTCGTTTAAAGCGGAGCAATAGCTATTAGATATCTGAAATATGGGATTACACACTTTGTCCTTCGAAGGTACCTTAGGGATTTATAAAAGGAGTATTAAAACTTCCGCAAGAGAAATATCTAAAGTTGAATTAAAGAATGGAAGAAAGAAAGAAAAAGAGAAAGAGAAAAAAAGGAAAGAAGGAAGGGAAAGTTAAGAAGGTGTTGGGATGGAGGGGGGAGGGGATAGAAGAAAAATAAAAAAGAAAAATTAGGGATGGCAACGAAAAAAAAAAAAAAAAAAAAAAAAGAAAAAAGAAAAAAAAGGTC
>NW_023395865.1:607500-622500 GCF_014083535.2 Vespa mandarinia | reverse complement strand
AATGAGAGGGAGAAAGAGAGAGTGAGAGAGAGAGAGAGAGAGAGAGAGAGAGAGAGAAAGAAAGAGAGGGATGGACGAACGGATGGATGGATGGATAGATGGAGGTGGAGGGGGTTGAGGGGGGTAGAGATATTCGAGAGGGGTGGCGATGACTGAGAGAGGGTCGGTTTATCCTGCCAGTGTCCCGTTCGATGGAAGCTTCGTTCCTTCCCCCACTCTTTCATTTTTCTCTCTCTCTCTCTTTTTATTTCTGTCCTTCCTTCCTTTATCTTTTCTCTCTCTCTTTTTTTTCTTGCTCTCTCTCTCTCTCTCTCTCTGTCTCTCTCTCTCTCTCTCTTATAGACGAGGACAACCTTCGTTTTAGAAATACGAATAAGGCCGTTTTCAGTTGAGTCACCCAGTATTAAGTGTTCAGGTAGAAAAACCTGCAAGCTGCTGCTGCTGCTGCTGCTGCTGCTGCTGCTTGCTGCTAGGACTCTCTATCTATCCTTCTCTCTCTCTCTCTCTCTCTCTCTCTCTCTCTCTTTATTTTTCTTTTCCTTTTTCTTTATCTTTCTCTTTCTCTCTTTACTAGTCCTACGTGTAAAATGAAGAGGCTGCTCTGTAGCGTTTCTCAGCAACAGGAACTATCTTAATAATGATGAACATTTCCTGAGACTAATACAGAATTCGAAGATTCGAAAATATTTCATATATATATGTATGGATGTATGTATGTATGTATGTATGTATTGCACATGAAATATACGTGGTTATGCATTGTATATGAAATATTCGTGGTTATACATTGCATATGAAATATACGTGGTTATGCATTATATATGAAATATTCGTGGTTATACATTGCATATGAAGTATACGTGGTTATGCATTGTATATGAAATATTCGTGATTATATATTGTATATGAAATATTCGTGGTTATGCATTGTATATGAAATATTCGTGGTTATGCATTATATATGAAATGTACGTGGTTATGGATTGTATATGAAATATTCGTGGTTATGCACTGTATATGAAATATTCGTGGTTATGCATTGTATATGAAATATTCGTGGTTATGCATTGTATATGAAATATTCGTGGTTATGCATTATATATGAAATGTACGTGGTTATGGATTGTATATGAAATATTCTTGGTTATGCATTGTATATGAAATATACGTGATTATGCATTGTATATGAAATATTCGTGGTTATACATTGCATATGAAATATATGTGGTTATGCATTATATATGAAATATACGTGGTTATGCATTGTATATGAAATATTCGTGGTTATGCATTGTATATGAAATGTACGTGGTTATACAATGTATATGAAATATTTGTGGTTATATATTGTATATGAAATATTTGTGGTTATATATTGTATATGAAATATTCGTGGTTATGAATTGTATATGAAATATTTGTGGTTATACATTGTATATGAAATATTTGTAGTTATACATTGTATAGGAAATATTCGTGGTTATACATTGTATATGAAATATACATGGTATGCATAAGTATGTAAGTATGTATATGTGTATATATGTTAATTCATATTAATATATTATTTTAAATATTACAAATCGATTAAACGATCGCTTGATATACTAATTAAATTAAATAATTAATGATTCTATTCCTGAATAAAAAATGGGTACACGCGTGTTCGAAGGATATGTACACAAAGAAATTGTAAAAATAATACAATATAAATAAAAAAAAAAATCCTTGTGAATCGTGGATCATAAATTTAAATCGAAAGAGAGAAAGAGAGAGAGAGAGAGAGAGAGAGAGAGAGAGAAAAATACGCAATGACGATTTTGAAGATATTGAAACTACAGACGAATTTTTTTTTATATTATAAAACTTTCTTCTTATTTATTTACTCTTTCAATTGATTCATAAAGAAAAAAAAAAACAAAAAAAAATGAAAGAAAAGGAAAAAGAAAAAATTAGAACAAAAGTCAAAGAAAAATGAAAAGGAAAAACAAGGAAAATATATATACATACATATATTCATTCATACATACATACATACATATATACATATATATATATATATAATTTCTTTTTTTTTTTTTTTAAATACACACCCGGTATAATCCGTGGCAACGCACGATAGCCTCCGGGATGAGGCACCGTTTCGTATTAGTACCACAGATCGTAGCGAGTCCACTCTCTGACTGTCGGATATATAGAAGGGGAAGACTTTGTGTGTGTGTGTGTGTGTGAGTGAGAGAGAGAGAGAGAGAGGGAGAAAGATAGAAAGAGAGAATACGTGTGAGTATACACACATACACTTACACTTACACTTACACTCCCATACACTTACATACATACACTTACACACATAGTAACACACTAACGCACGTGTGGAAGCGTAACGAGCTCGCGTCGATGCAGACGCGCTCGTCGTTCCACGTTGACGTAACGAAAGGGCGTTTCCGGCGTACACCGCTCAACTTCCGTTCCGAACCTACTCGCGCGCATACTTCTTTTTTCTTTTTCCTTTTTTTCTTTCTTTCTTTTTTTTTTTTTGCTCTCTTCCCTCCCCTCCCCTCCACCCCTCCTCCTACTCCTCCTCCTCCCCCACCTTCTTCTTCTTCCTACACGATGTTTCTGCTCTTTTTTTTTTGTTTGGTTTATTTTTTCTTCATATATAGATTTCCTATCTTCTTCTTCCTCTTTTACTTTTTATTATTATTATTATTATTATTATTATTATTATTATTATTATTATTATTATTATTATTATTATTATTATTATTATTATTATTGTTTCAATCATCGTCACATTATCATTATTATTATTAATTGTTATTAATTATTAATTATTATTAATTATTATTAATTATTTTTATTTGTTTCTTATTCGTTCTTGTTGCATGATAAAATGTGCTATGGCGTATGCAATGGCGGTGGTGGTGGGTCGAGGGTGGGCGAGGGGAAAGGGAAAAAATTTGATCAAGGAAAAAAAGAAAATGTTATTGATAACAACGACGATAATAATAACAATAATAATATTAATTATTATTATTATTATTATCATTATAGTAAGAGCAAAGCCGAGGGGGTAGTAACTTTTTCGTAACGACACGTGCAAACTGTCCGAGTTTACAATTCGTTCATTATTTGGATTCAACCAGGCAGAAGTGAATTCACAAGAGAAGGTCTACGGGTTTAGGAGGCCCTTTTTGGTGAATAATAGTCAACCCTCGACACTCCTGTCCCTCCTCCAACCTACCCTCACCATCTCTCTCTCTCTTCATCCCTCCCTTAACCTATACTCACTCTCTCTCTCTCTCTCTCTCTCTTCCTCTCAAAAACGATTCTTCTTTCACAGAAATAAACGATTGAATGTCCATACCGAATTTACTATCCAAAATCCAATCTTAAATTTCTTTCCTACGTCTATGTGTATATCATTCTGTATGTTAACATGTGTGTGTCTGTCTGTGTGTGTCTGTCTGTGTGTGTGTGTATGTACGTGTACGTGTATATAGTTGGTGGACTGTGATTGGGCCAGTGACAATCAACCAACCATAGTTGATTGTCCCTCTTCCAATCAACCAACCATCTACTTGACCAAGAAACAGTGTCACCAAATTTCTAACACGCAAGTATCAAACTTTCCAGTACCTCCCACTCTCCACTTCACCCCTCATTCACTCATTCTATATATATATATATATATGTATGTGGGGGTGTATGTGTGTGTGTGTGGCTCTTTCTCTCTCCCCTTGTTTCGAAATCATAACCCTAATTAATCCCTATTTAGGGCATCGGTTTGTTCAAGCAAGGGCTTCGCTAGGGACACACGCATGGCGTGAAAATCATTTTAACAAACGACGGGACTCTATAGTATTGTTTTTTTTTTTTTACTTTTTTTCCTTTGCCATACGACCTTACGAATCAATTCGAATTTTTTTCTACGTTGGGGAAAAAAAAAAGAAAAAAAAAAAAAAGAGAGAAAAAAAGAAAACAAGATTTAATTGATACTGATGTTTTCGCATGATTTCTCGTGGTTTGGTTTTTTTCTTTTTCTTTTTTTTTTTTTTTTTTTGTTTGTTTGTTTGTTTTACGAAACATAGGAAGGAAAAAAACACAAAAAAAAAAGAAAGAAAAAGAAAAGAAAAATCGACAAAAACAAGATCGTCCGTCAAAAATCAAAATCCTTCGTTGAACATTCGAAACGTTTGAAATCTTTTTCTTTTTTTTTTTTTTTTTTTTTTTTTTCGATAACTCGTTCTTTCCTTTCTATTTTTTTTCTGTTTTTTTCTTTGCCTCTTTTCTTTTTTTTTTTTTTAATATGAGCCTGGTCAAAAGCAATCTAACACCGTGCGCAATTCTTTTTCAATTTCCCTTTTTTCTCTACGATTTAACAGGAGGTCCTGTTAAGAAGATGTTATCTATAAGAGAGAAAAAAAAAAAACAAAGAAGAAAAAAAAAGAAAAAAACCAAAACAAACTGGTACACATACACACAGGACAGACAGACAGACAGACAGACACACACACACACACACACACACATATATATATATAATGTTTTTTCAAAGCACAAAAGCCTACATTTTCTTTTTCCTTTCCTTTTCTATTTTTCTTTCCCTCCTCCATCCCTCCACATCCCTTCTTCTTACTTATCGCCTTTCCTTATCTCGACCCTTCCGTTTTCTTATCTGTACGTAAGAACGAGACGAATTTAACGGAGGGAAAACGTTCTAGAGTGCTGATTAAAATTTCAAGAGCAAGAAAGAGAGATAGAGATAAAGATAGTGAGAGATTCGTACGAAAGTTGTCAAAGCCTTCCACGAAAACGAAGGAGAGAAAGAGACGAAGATATATATATATTTAGGGGCAGAGGGATGGATTGGAGGAGGGGGCAACAAAGGAAAGAAAGGAGGGGACCGGCACACTCTAAGTAATTAAAGCCCTGTTTCTTTCTCTCTCTCTCTCTCTCTCTCTCTCTCTCTCTCTCTCTCTCTCTCTCTTTCCTCTCTACCTCCGTCTCTCTCTTTTCGCGCCTCCTCTTATTTATTTCCGCGAGAAGGTCGCGGATTCAACGCAAACACGACGATATATCGAGAAAGAGAAAGAGAGAGAAAGAGGGGTAAAGAGTGGGGGGAAGAGAGAGAGGGGTAGAGAGAGGGAGAGAGAGAGAGAAAAAAAAGAGGAAAAAAGAAACTCCAAGACTATGGTCCAGGTAATTGCTATACGTAAGACGTCATCTTATTTATGATTTTTCGTTTCATTCTTATTATGCAAGTAAATCGTGAAATACATTAGACAAATATCAAGTTTTATTTTGATTTTTCTTAAAAGAGAAAGAGAAAGAGAGAGAGAGAGAGAGAGAGAGAGTCAATCCTTATCATTCCATAGCTTTTATCTTATTATCTAGATGACAATTATAAAGAAAGAAAAAGGGTGATAAAAAAAGAAAAGAAGAAAATTTGTGTACAATCTCCTATTTGAGATAATTGATAAAATTGATTTTTATCATGAAAATAATCAATGCACATTGTTCCATGATTTTTATCTGTCAAGAAAATGATATATAAAAAGTTGGGAAAATATTTGATAGTTAATTGCAAACAATAGCCGAAAATAATTGATATATGTTAGACTGATTTTGTTTGCTTTAATTGATCTAACTAACGATCGACTAACTAATTCATCAATTATTAAATTTTCCTTTGTGATTTTTATCAGAAGGAAAGAAAAAAAAAAATTCAACCCTTATAATTCTCCCAACAAAAAAAAAAAAAAAAAAAAAAAAAAAAAAATCAATATATACGTATTTACATATTCATTGTATTTACTGTTGATCAGATGAAACATTAGAAATTTTGATTGACGCACTGATATACGTATCAATTGTGAATGCCCAATGATTCATTACAAAAGAAAAAAAAAAAAAAAAAAAAGAAAAACGAGAAAAAAAAAAAGAGAGAAAAAAGAAGAAAAGAAGAGAAGGAAAAAATCAGAACAAACGATGTGTAGTATTAATCTTAATATTTGATGAAAAATTAAATCGATCTATTGTCAACGTGATAAATCTAAAATTGAACAAAAAAAAAAATTATTAAAAAAACAGAGAGAGAGAGAGAGAGAGAGAAAAGATCTGCGGAAGATCTCAACGAAGTAATACACTTTTACCGTGTATGGAGGAGAGCAAGTGATCTCGTTCCTATAATTAGCGCTCGTTTATTGCATTTAACTGTTTTGCGAGAGTTCACTTTTTCTCGAGTCGAGTCAACGTCAACCATTATTTCATTTAATCCATTACGCCGTTGGGCATCACTGTACCAGCATATTTTTCTTTTACGAGACAGAATGTTAACAATTAATTATTTCGAATACTCGATTTCATCTCACGGCGGAAAAAAAATGTATGTGTGTGTGTGTGTGTTTATAAGCGTGTAAATTTGAAAAAGTAACGACAAGTGAAAAGATTTTTTTTTCGATCAGTTACAAGGCCTATAATTTTGCTTCTGGTTAGTCCCAAAAAAACAAAAACAATTGTTTTTCGTTCATTCATTCATTCATTCATTCATTCATTCATTCATTCATTCATTCGTTCGTTCGTTCATTCATGTATACGTGCACATAAATCTTTAAAGAAACGAAAACGAGTAAAATAAAATCTTTCTTTTTCTTTTTTCTTTTTTTTTTTTTTTTTTTGCTATAAGACCCATTTTTCATTCTCATTCGAGTTCTTTTATTATGGGTCCCAAAAGAAACCATCAAAAATAGAAAATATAAACTTCGTACACGTGCACGTGAATTTCGAAAAGCAAAAGAATAGATTTTTTTCTACAGATTTTTTTCTTTCATACCGTAAGGCCCATTTTTCATTTTCAATCGTATTTCGTTTTTATAAGTTCCAAAAGATAATACAAATAAACACATGTACATCTTCGTAAACGAAGATGAAAAAATACCGATAAGAAACGAAAGATCTTTTGTTTTGTTTTATTTACTATAAGGCCCGTTTGTCGTTCTCATTGGGGTTTCGTTTTTTATGAGTCCCGAAGGGACTCCAAATAAACAAAACGTACACTACGTAAATATGGCTATTCTTTAAAGAAACGAAACGAAAGAAAAATTGAAAATGATTTACTATTTAAACTATAAGTCCCAATCCCTTTCCCTCCCTCGCACCTATCCAATACCACCAAACTTTCATTTCAATTTGCCTCAAGTTTTCTACTGTTGCTATGGGGTTTCCTAAAGGGAAAGATAAACAGACTCGGACAGTTGCATGGTAGTCAAGCCCTTTTCAAGTGTCTGGGAGGGAAGGGGGGTAGTAGGGAGAAGGGTTTTCTTTCTTTTTTTTTTCTTTCTTTCTTTGTTAAGATCGTTTCTCGTTTCTTCACCAAGCGAAACTCGACGAAGAGGAACTCACGTGTTTTGCTATTCGGCCCTTTTGGAGTCTACTTGTGTGGTCCCTAACGCATACATATACATACATATACATATATATGTTTATATGTGATCTAAAATCTATTAGGAACTCGGTGATGCAGGAGAAGGAATTCTTTCTTTTTTTTTTTTTTTTTTTTTTTTAATAATAAAAAATTGTATTTCAAGGACCGGCGATTCTCAAGTGTAGAAACAGTAGAGAGATAGAACTGGTATATGTACCAAAGAGTTCTTGGGCTTTATCAATGACTCCCAAAGGACCAAGGACCAACGTTTCCCTGGCCCTTTATCCCATTCCGCATGACCAATACCAACCATTCCGCGTACCTTTATCAAGCTTTTCCCTCTGAATATTAGATAAACACGAACCCCTCTTTTCACCACACTCTATATCATTCTCTTTCTCTCTCTGTCTCTCTCTCTCTATATATATATATGTACCTTTCATACGCTCGATTAGATTCAATCCATCCGATTATCGGTTACTTCAGATATTTCTTTTATTTATTTATTTATTTATTTTTTTTTTTTAATTTAATCACTCTCTTTCTTTCTTCCTTTCCTTTCTCTCTCTCTCTCTCTCTCTCTCTCTCTCTCTCTCGCGTAGAAAATGATTCAAGAAAGAACGTAGTATTGAATATTTCTCTATGTCGTAATTGAGGAAATAATCGTTAGAGACGGTTTATATCGAATTGTGTTAGAAACGTGTGGGATTACCAATGAGAAGGTGAGAGTGTAATAAGAAAGAGAGAAAGAGAAAGAGACAGAGAGAGAGAGAGAGAGAGAGAGAGAGAGAGAGTGAATAACGTAGGAGGATGGTTATAGCGAAAGCTGATAGTTCTGTGAATGGAACGACACAAGGGACCAACAAAGAATGAGCGAGATAGCTATACACGAGCAACGAACTTACTGCACGTATTTGCATTCGATTAAGTCGATGTCGTCTCACGACTAAAGTCGATGCACCTTCGACCTTACCTCTTCTATATTCCGCAAAAAGGAAAAGAGAAATAAATGAAAAGAGGGAGAGAGAGAGAGAGAGAAAAAAAAGGGGGCTGGGGCCTGATGCTTTCTTTCTCTCTCTCTCTCTCTCTCTCTCTTTTTCCTTTCCTTTTTTTTTTTTTTACTAACAATTAAATCAATGATAAATATATCAATGATGATATACAATTACGAACGATTCACAATTAACGCATTATTATTTATTATTCATTGATTTGTCATTGGGGAAAAATTCTTTGTTAAAGATTCGTTTGAATTTTCATTCTTTCTTTTTTTTTTCTTTTTTTTTTTTTTTTTCTTTTCTACGGAATTAAAACAAGAAAGGAAAGGAAGATTGGAAAAAAATTATCTTCTTTCTTCTATTTTTTAAATTCTTTTCTTTTTTTTTTTTTTTTGAGAGAGAAAGAGAGAAGGACACCCGGTATATACATACAAGAAAAATGCTTTTACGCTCGTCGAAAAGTTCTAAAAAAAAGAAAAAAAAGTATTCTTCATGATATACAATGAAATCGTAAAGAAGGTGGAATGGGGAAGGGAGAAAGAAAAAGAGAAAGAAATAAAGATAATCATCTCTTTCTTTCGAGACACCCGGTATATAGAATGAGGCACACGTGTATCTCTTACGTTAACACCTTAAGAAACGTGCGGGATAGTCTGCTTATAGTCGTAACACAGTGCAACAATCCCAATGCATAAGTTTAAGATCCATTGTCTCTCTCTCTCTCTCTCTCTCTCTCTCTCTCTCTCTTTCTCTCTATGTATCTATCCACCTATCCTTGTCTTTCTCATTCAAACGATGGGAGGTTAATCTCAGTAGTGTGGGTTGTGTATCGTGGGCGTTGACTCACTCTCTCACGCGCACACATACACACGCACACACACACACATATATAGATACAGACAAATCTCACTTTCTTTAAGATCGAAATTCAATGAATATAGGAATGCGTGATATTTTTATACCCTACTTCTTGTTTGTTGTTGTTATTGTTATTGCTGTTGTTGTTGTTGTTGTTGTTGTTGTTGAAAATAAATGCTTCGTTGATAATGACAATGATGATGACGATAACGATGACGATCGAAGTAGAATCTTAAAGGATCTACTACGGTCAGGATCGTTCCTTCGTGATCGTTCGTTCGGGTTCGTTCAGCCGTTTAAGGAGAGCTGTCGGTATGTAAGCTCGACAATAAAACCGGCACTTTAAAACTCGTTTTACCAGGACGACGACGCTTCGACGAGAAAGAAAGAGAGACAGAGAGAGAGAGAGAGAGAGAGATATGAGGAAAGGGAGAGAGAGAAAGAGAGAGATAGCATTCGCGAATAAGGATACCGGTGCAACCTGCTCTGATTTTTCTACCACTATACTTCTTCGTGAATCCTTCCGCAGATGGTTTGAGAAAACAAGAAAGAGAAAGAGAAAGAAAATCTTTCCCCCTTTCCCCGAACGAGAAGGAAGTTCGAACGCGTTAGTTGAAAAGAGACAACAACAAATATATATATGTATATATATATGTAAATGTATCCAAATAATTGATCTGCGAAAAAAAGAAAAGAGCCAAACGACGATAGAAAATAATAAAATGAATAGAAGATCGTCCGATCGAAAATTTTATGGGGAATTATTATGGGAAATTATTATGGGGAAAAGAATTTGTTTAGATGATTGAAGAAAAAAACGATAGGAAAAGATCGTGACTCTAATAGAAATATCGAAGAAAGAATTATTGAAGGTTCAAATTGGGAATAACGAAATGATTATGAAGAAATAAAGAAAATGAAATGAAACAAAAAGGAACCAAGTCTGCAGCGATGGAAAAAATGACGAGAAAAAAAGAACGAAAAAGAAAAATATAAAAAGGAGGAAGAGGAAGAAGATTGAAGAACATATACACGTGGTTGTAACCTTGTATCTCACCTGCATCCAGTTAAAATTCATCTATGCCCCAACATTGCCCCATCTTGGCCCACCTTTATCTACTCTGGCCCACCTTTACCTACTCTGGCCCACCTTTAACTACTCTGGCCTACCTTTACCTACTCTGGCCTACCTTTACCTACTCTGGTCTACCTTTAACTACTCTGGCCTACCTTTACCTACTCTGTCCCATCTTTTATAGCCCACCTTTACTAGCCCACCATTCCATTTCAGTTACCCGATCCCACCCCCTTTTGGCCCGAAAATCCTTATTTCTTCTTACGTTGTCGACGACAGCGGCGCGAAAACCTGTTTAAACAAGGGATTCGACGCTGTGCACATGCCAACGAAAAAGAGATAAACGAAAGAAAGAAAGGAAGAAAGAAAGAAAGAAAGAAAGAAAGAAAAAGAACGAACGAACGAACGAAAGAAAGAAAAAGAAAGAGATAGAACCAACTGAAATCTGGACTGAAGAGAGGGAGAGGGAGAAAGAGAGAGGGACCTGTTTCACCAAGTGAACGGGAGGGAGAGTGCAATAAACGTAAAGCCACGACGGCGGAACACACTTCGCCGGATGAAACAATGTTGCATTGTGTCTCGTGGCAGGCCGTTAACCCAGGTCAGCAACTGCAACTGCACACCCTCGCATTTACTCTCTCCCTCTCCCTCTCCCTTTCTCTCTCTCTCTCTCTCTCTCACTCTCTCACACATACACATACATACGTACATACACTCTCCCTCTCTCTCTCTCTCTCTGTCTCTTTCCGTATCAACATCTCCGTTCTTCTCATCTCTACGTATATACATGCGCGCGCGTAAATACATATATATACATACATACACATAGATGTTATTCTCGTATATATATATATATATATATATATATATATATATATATAGAGAGAGAGAGAGAGAGAGAGAGGGAGTACTTGTAATATATTCTGACGTAATTTCGGTCTATCGGCCTCGATATCAAACTTCTGCTATTAACTCGATTTAATTAACCCGTTAACTATTTACTATCGAAATTTAAATATCGACCACTTGTTGTTCTTGTTGTTCTTGTTGTTGTTTTCGTCATCGTCTCGATACATTCTCGGTGTCGAAACATGATATCGATTATGTCAAGTTTATTATCTTTCTTTATTTGGACTTTACTTCTCAATAAATAAAAACAGAAAAAAAATATATACAAATATATTAATTTTCTTTTTTCATTGCGAACTAAATGTGATATAACAATTCGCGCAATTATTATTAACTTGCGTCACTATTACGGAGGAAATTTTATCTTTCTTTTTTTTTTCTTTTCTCTCTCTCTCTCTCTCTCTCTCTCATTAAATCTAAACAAATCCAACGATTATTATATATATATTATATTAATTCCTCTCGTATTGATTATTACACGATCGATGGAAAATTAATATATCAATGAAAATTAAATCGATTAGATTTAACGATTCCTAATAAAACGCGATTAGAAATTTCTAATGAACACTCCGCGATCCTAATGACTTTTCATAAATTAGTGACTTCTCATGAACGATAAATCGAGAAAAAAAAAAAAAAAAAAAAAAAAAAAAAAAAAACAAGAAAAAGACAGAAAAGAAAAAGGAAAAGAAAAAGAGAAGAGAACAAGTAAATTGTTTCTAAATAATTTACACGCTAGTAACTCTAATTTCCTTTTTGCCTATTGATACGGCGAATAAATCGAAAAAAAAAAAAAAAAAAAAAAAGAAAGAAAAAAAAAGGAGGAAAAAATAAAATGGAGTAAAGAATGAAAGAAAGAGAAGAAGAACGCGATAATATTGTCGGACTTATACGGATATATATATATATATATATATATATATATATATATATATATACATATATATACATATATATATATATATATCTAAAACGAAGTTGACTAGTAGGCACAATGTGAAACGAGCTTGTCCCTGGCCCATATAAAACCGTAGGTAAGCTCTCTATCCGTAAGATTACGTAACGGCTGCCGATAGTAGAACTCAACAACTGTAGAGCTCAATGTTCAGCTTCTAGTGCAAACCAGCAGCAGCAGCAGCAGCAGCAGCAACAGCAGCAGCAGCAGCAGCAGCAGCAGCAGCATACCGCGAAACATGATGCAGTCATTCCAACTCTCTCTCTCTTTCTTTCTCTCTTTTTCTCTCTCTCCTTCTCTTTCTCTTTCTATATATATATATATATATATATATATATATATATATATATGTATTAAGAAAGAGAGAAAATTCTTGTTCCACTTGGTCGATTACGTTTTCAATCTTTTACTCTCATACACACACACACACACACACATTTGTTTATTTATTTATTTATTCATTTTTTTCTTATTTTTCTTTTTTCTTTTTTTGAGTTCTCTTCCTTTCTTTTCATCTCTTTCTTTATCTATCTATCTATCTATCTATCGAAATGATTTCTAATCTTAGAATTAAATCGATTTAAATCGCATACATAGTTACGTGCATATATAGGTATATGTATATGTGTACGTAAATAAATTAAAAAAAAAAGATATAAATTAAAATTGAGAGAGAGAGAGAGAGAGAGAGAGAGAGAGAGAGAGAAGTAGTTGGATTAGACATATAATTGCTATAAGTAATTACTATAAAACTTTGTTTATAACTTATCAGTAACTTTCCTTCTTTTTTTCTTTCTCCTTCTTCTTCTTCTTTTTTTCTTTTCTTTTTCCTTTTCTTTTTTTTTTTATTCCTTTCTTTCTGTCGCGACCAATCGACCTTTCTTAATGGAACACCAAGAGAATGTTGGAAAAGTTTAGATAAGCTTCTACGGTGCATAAATACATATACATACATACATATATTCATGCATATATATATATATGTATATATACATATATGTATATATACATATATGTATTACATGATAGTCTCGTATCATTTCGCGATGACCCAACTACATACATATATACATATATGCATGCATACGTTCGTATGAGTCATAGTAACTTCTATCTATCTGTATGTATATAAATATATATATATATATATATATATATATATATTTTTCTCTTTCTATTGGTGGGGAATTTTGTTTCCTGTTCGAGTTATTCGTATTCCGCATATGATTTTTAAACGGGAAATGATACGATAGTAATGTAAAAAAAAAAAAATATATATATATATATGTATATTACATACATTAATTACGATTTTAAACGATACAATTGACAGATTCTAATCAGTTATCGGATATGTTATAGATTTCTTTGAACAAAACTTTATACTTAATTAATTATAAATATATGTATATATTCTATGTATGTACATAGTATGTATGTATATATTCTAATGGCAATCTAATTGATATTTCATTGAATTTGAATTATACAAATGATAATTCTAAGGAGTCAAGGAAATTACTAGATGGAAATTCCATCGTCTAACTCATTCATTTTATATTGAACTTCGATCTCTCTCTTTTTCTCTCTCTCTCTCTCTCCCTCTTTCTCTCACTCTCTCTCTCTTTTCCTATGTAGCAATTAACGTTATAAATTATCCTCTATATATAGATATATTGCAAGATCGCTAATCGCTAAAGTCACATTCGCACTTTTAAGATTGACCTACTTGAAGAATAAAAAAAAGAAAAAAAAAAATGAAAAAGAAAAAAAGACAGGAAAGGTTTTTTCTTTTGTGTAATCAAATCGAAATACAAACTGGCGATAATTTTTTATGCTCTCGCAAGTTCATTCTCGTTGGATGTCTTTTCTATCCTCATCCCTCTCCCCCCCTCTCTCTCTCTATCTCCTTTATTTATTTATTTTATTTATATATATATATATTTTTTTTTCGAATTTCAGACACCCCGCTGAAAATTGATTGTCCTGAAAACGATGCTGGTCGATCAATTTCGTGTCGTGAACACCTTTCCCTTATAATTCACGGCAATATAATTTACCCAATACCAGTTTCTATCTCTCTCTCTCTCTCTCTCCCTTTTACTCAACTTACATATATATATATATATATATACAGAAGATAGTAAATTCTTTCTCCCTACCGACGATTTATGACGTAGATCTTTCACCCCTTCTCTTCGAAGTCTTTCACCGTACCGGAAACGACCGTTAGAATCGACGACGGAAATTCTTCTCTTTCTCTCTCTCTCTCTCTCTCTCTCTCTCTTGCCAATTAGATGGTCCAAGAGAAAATAAATAAAAAGATTGATAGAGAGAGAGAGAGAGAGAGAGAGAAAGATATATATATATAGGTATAGTAATTTTTAGTTACCTTAAGGCTAAGTAACGTGTTAATCAATTCTAACCATCCTAGAAATCCATGATCCGAAACGCAAGATCGTTAAACTTATGGATCGCCGTTCCTTCCTATATTTAATATTCGACTTCAATTACCGTTTAATACATATATATAAAATATATAATAAATATAATACTATATATATATACTAACCGACTGTGAGAATTATAAGTATTCACGAATTGAGGTTAATTGATTTTAATTGAAAAAGAAATATTACATGAACCGTTTAAAAACTTTTAACCTATATATATATTTATATATATATATTAATCCATATGATATTGTCGAAATATCAAAATATTGTAAGAAAAAGAAAGAAATTTTTTTTTTTTTGATGTTAAAAATTAAGGAACC